>JARVGV010001459.1:20121508-20132071 GCA_031762435.1 Hypsolebias longignatus | reverse complement strand
GGCAACAGAAAAGGACCGGTCTCCCCATTGTTTGTACCTTGAGCAAGGCACCTCCAGCAGGTGTTGGTTGGCAGATCATAAAGCTCTGCCAGGCTGGTGGACCTTTAAAAGTTCAGAAATGTAGAGAGACAGATGTTCAATGCAGTGTTGTTCTTGCTAAAACAAGGATGTTAAAAAGAAAGTTACACATTTCCTAAAGAGATTCCACTTTGTCTTTGCTCCACAATTGCACCCCTATTCACTTAATTATTATTCATATCATATTCTTCTTTTTCTCTTCTTTTTCCTGTTCTTCTCCATAACCCCTTCCACTTCTTCTTGTCTCTGTGTTTTCTTATTTGTTCCCTTAGTAAGTCCCAGTCTCTGACCAATGCCTTCAACGCCTTCAGCGACTCCTCCTTCTTCCGTGGGGTCTCGAGCTCCAGTGGCGACGGGCAGGAGGAGGCAAAGGCCGAAACCATTCGCAACCTTCGAAAGTCCTTCGCCAGCCTTTTCTCTGACTAGACGCAGACAAGTTGCGGTCAGTCAACAATCAATCCTGGCCATCCGTTTACCAGCGGCCAGGTGTCTAGATTGAGATTATATGTGATCGAGTCTGAGATTAAAGTTTATGTGTTAACTGTACTTTATTCCCTACACCCTTCTTCAGATAAACTTCTAGCTTCTCTATGTGATGTTTCTTGACAATAACTGACCTGAAGGAGTTACGTCATTGATATATCATAGATTATAATATAGTAGACAAGATTAGAATAGAAAAACCTTTATTTTCCCATAGCACATACAATTAACCTATTCAAAATTATGTGGAAAGTGTCACATTTAAGATTACATAAGATGTGTACATACGATATAGCATAGTATATGAATATAAATATATAGATCTATAAAGGGACATAAGCCAGTTAAAGAAAAATATCCAGCAGCACTTTTTAATAAGCTTTGTCAGTGACATAACTCTTTCATTCAGTGGATTTATACAAAATTTAACCAATCAAACATTTAACATATAATGGTTTTTCCCAGTAATGTCGGTGAGTAAAAGATAATTAATTTTTTTTAAAGGGTTTCTTCCTCTTTAACTTCAACTGTATTGTCTCTGGTACTCAGCTACTTACTGCCAGGCTCATCCTGCCTGGCCCCCTTTTTTGTCTGAAGATCCTTGAAGTCCATCTTTTTGTGAGGGAGTTGGAACTACGTGTGTGTTCATCTGTGTTCACTATTTGTGCATGGCTCCTCCAAGTGGCTAAATGTGACTTTTGGAACAGATGAGAGCTCTATCAGTGTTGAGTTTTGCCCTTCGTCGCCTCTCTCTAGATATTGTAGCCTTATTGTGAATATGTGTTCAGTTCACAGCTGCGTTTTGTTCGCTGTGCAGACTTGGGTCCATCACAAGCTGGAATGCATTTGTTTACTTTGAAGCCATTAGCGTTGTTGAACCAGTAAGGCCAAACTTGACTGTCACAGTTTCGAAGCAGATTGCTGACTGAATCAAATTTGAAGAGTAAGTTAATGCATTTCAAATAGTTACTCGTGTCTGTAGACGTGACTGGTGATTTCTTGTTTCACCGCTGTGTAGATCTATCAACAGTATTGTTCTTTGTTGATGACTCTCATTAGAAGACATTGAGACAGTGGTGCAATAACACCTCGACAGGACTATTGAGTGCCGTCACCCTAATATAAGTACCATGCATACAAGATTTGTGTATCTGTTCATAATTTCTTCTTACATTCCCTTTAAGATTTCCTTCCATTTTGAGGCTGCTCTTAATCTGCAGCGAGCAGCTTAACATGCTATGAAAGTTGGGGTTATAGATAATCTGATTTGTGCAGGTGACGTGGATTTATTGCAACCTGAAAAAAATCATGTTTAACTACTGCATTTCACGCACATACAGTGTGAGTAAAAAATAAAAAAAAAAGATATCACTTAATAAACCAAATCATTGCAACCCGTCTGCCTGTCCATTCCCTACCTTCAAAGTACATTAGCATAATGTATTTGTATATGTGTCAACCCAGAAGTTTATTTTTTGTAATACATTGGTTAACTTATTTTTGAGGCTTTGTATTTATGGTAAAGTATATATCGTTTTTGTATTGTGTTTTTATTTGTAATGCAATATTGCTTTGCATGATCTGGTGACTGATGTTTTTTTTTTTCTGTAAAGATACAAAAAGTCAATAAAGATGTGGTTCTATCATTCCACTGATTCACGACGATCCAAACTGATGGCTACATCTTTTGTCTGAGAGGCATCATCTTTCAAATCTGTTTTATATAGTTGGCCTTTAGTTGCATAATCTACAGTATATTGGTTTGATAACATTCAAGGGCTTCGATGTTTTAGCTGAAAAGGTGGCATATACAAGCCGAAAAGTGTCATGTCATGAGAAATAAAGGATCCAGGACATTTGAAACATTGTTCTAAAACCCCAGAAGCAGCTTCTGTTGTAGAAATTTATTTAGGATTCACTGTTTCACAAGTCACACAAACGAGAAGGAAAAAAAAAGCGAGAACATACCTTCAGTTTTTATTTGCATAAACTTGCTATGAATTTTCAAAAACCTGTACGGTAAAAATTGTGAGGAAAACACAAAAGAACAAAAAGTGCTGCATAGTTACGACAGAAAAATAAACCCATAGGACAACATTTTATTTTCAAACTAGAAGTTTGTCTCCTCAGTGTGAGGATTTTACTTATATACCCAGAACAGCTGTGACCGAAAGAGCAAGACACAGTAAATTTACAGTGTTCATTTACAAATGTGAATAAAGGTAAACAATAGAACTGCAACCCCAGTGGGAGGGACAGGAACCATGAAGAGCAAGGAGGACAGGAGTGGGGGAATAGATCTGCAGGTGGTTCAGGTGTTTCACTTTTTCAACCCACATTGACTCTAAATCTTGTGCATTTATGGCAGGAATTGTTCTATTTTTTTCTTTCTTGTATCTGAAGCGATGACAATTTACCAGGTTTGAACTGCATCACAGCCATAACTTATTTTGCTTTGACACTTAAAGAAGGATGTCAATCATTAAGCACTTAGGTTGAAACCTTAAGTTATGTTAACTAATAATATAAGAATAATACTGTATTTTTAAATAATTTATCACTGTTTAATGTTTTCTTAAAAAAAAAACATTAATGCAATAGAAATATATAAACTGTGCTTTCAGTAAACTAACCAGATAATTTCTGTAATAACAACAAAGTACAGTATGAGCTAATGGGGGAAATTCCCTTTCTTTTATTTGTCAGCTTTCAGAGAGTTCAAAGGTCAATGACAGTCTTGTTTTTATCAGCAGGGCTTGTGGATGATGAACAAGCTGGAAACATTATTGAATGGAATGAAGAGAAGAAGTAAAACATCTCAATGTCGCTGCTTTATTGTAAACACAAACATATTACAGAATTGAACAAAAACACCAAAGGTCCCCTTGAAAAAAAAAACAAAAACAAAAAAACACCACAGATCATTTTCTGACTGCTCCACTCCCAGATCAGGGCATACTTGATAAATTAAAACCTACAAACTGTAGGAGTAAAGTGGTGTCAAGAAAACATTTTCAAATGAACATGAATTATTGCAAAAACGTTTATTTATTAATTTATTTATTTATTTTACATTACAGTGGGCTATATATTTACGGGTGGTTAGTATACATGTACAGTATAGCTATTTTCTGGACTGCTGTGTTAGGCTTCCTTGGCTGCGCCAGCAGATGGCAGCATATATGTGTAGCTTTATTCCTCTTTTTTAAAAGAGTAAAGGTGTTTTCTATCAATTATTTGAACAATTATTGGTCTCAAAGAATATTTCATTCATATTTGAATAGTTAAAAAAAAGTTATTGTTATCTTGCATTACTACAGATACATATAAAAACAACACATATCAGTCTCATCAGAACACCTTAGTTTTCCTGGAATTGCTTTGTCATAATGAAAATGCCTTGATGGCTTTGTTTTTCATTTATATATATGATTACACCTTTTTCATAATATAACTTAATAAAAAAGAGCCTTTAAAAGAGCACTGTATGATGCAGTTTTTTATACGTACTATCAATACGTATTATTAAGAGATGTACACAATGTCATATTTTACATATAAAACAGCCCTTTTTTTTACCATGTTAATGTTAAACTGATATGCAAATATAAAGTACAACCTCTAGCAAATAAAATAAATCTCAAAGTTACAGTCTGCAGAATGCCTTTGTTTTCATGGTGTTTTGATTATCTTGGACAATTCTTCTTTTGGCTTTTCGCTCTTCAGGGGACACCAGTGAGTCATCCTCCTCCATCTCACTCTGTCCTCACTCCAACTGCCTCCATGTCCTCTCTAACTGCATCCATAAATCTCCTCTTTGTCGTTTTCCAGGCAGCTGCATTTCTAACATCCTTCTACCAGTATACCCACTGTCCCTCCTCTGGACATGTCCAAACCATCTCAGTCTGGCCTCTCTAACTTCATCTTGCATTTGTTTTCACGATCTCATTCCTAATCTCATCCATCCTTGACACTCCTAAGGAGAACCTCAACATCTTCATTCCTGCCACTTCCAGTTCTTTTTCCTGTCTTTTTTATCAGTGCTGTTGTCTCTAGACTATACAACATAGCTGCTCTCACCACTGTCTTGTAAACATTTCCTTTAATCTTTGTTGCAAATCACTCCTGAAACTTTTCTTCATTTTACGACCTTGGAATAATCATTTTATATATAGAGGCTTGAATAAAAACAGCAAATGACATTTAAAAAAAAATTTTGGGCACTATCTGTGCTGAAAAACATCAGAAGCATGTTGTTGGTTCTTGGTCAATGGAACGTCTGGTCAGCAGAGCTCTGCGGCAGCGCTGCCTGGGGTGCTAACACAGCAAATCATGACTAAACTTTGGATATTTTACTGTTAGTCTCTGTTCTCATTCAAACTTGTTAAGATGACAAGATGTAGAGCCAGACAGGATGAACGTGAGGTGGATGATTCAAGGATATAATGAGACGATTTGTTAGTTGTTATTATCACTATTCCACATGTTGATCTCAGCAGCTTGTTAAACTCTCTGGGCTGAAAACCAAAACGACATGCTTCCCTACTTTATAATCATTACAGTGTAATGACAGTGTGGGAGAGCCCAGATACTCGAGCACTCGGATGATGAACATTGTCAGATAGTAGAACTCCAGTCTGCTGGGACTCGACTCTGTAAACAATCAGAAAATATGGCTTCATTTTCTTTGTGACAACAAAACTCTCAAGAGTGTCGTTTCAGGTTTTTTTTCTGTCTTTTACTCAGCACAAAGAAGGTTTGCGTGGGTAGGATGCTGTGCAGCAGTATGGGGAAAGAAAGAGTGAGTCTAAGCAGAGTCTGACCACTGACTTAAAGTTGTGCTTGGATCAAATGAACTCACAGCACAAGTGATTAACCATTAAGTTACATGTTTCTGCGTTTATAACTTTCAAAAATTATTTCAAGATAACTTTCCCGATGATGCGCAGACATCGTCGCACTTATTTTGTGACAACGCTTTTGCAATGGGTCATAACGTTCCATAGGTGGATTTAACTTTACTTTGATCTGTGAGACCAAACCATTGGTGCACACATTCAGATTGGTTTTGAGTTCTGCTACATCACAGTCCTGAGTCCTTGAAAGGTCAATCAATTTTATACAGTGGCTGAATGATCAGGGGAATAATAAATCGTACACTCGGTGGTTTATTTCTCCTCAGATCTAACTTTGGCAAACAACGATCAAGTCAGTTTTATAGCCAGCCATCACTACCTGACGTCAGCGCATCAGTGGAGCCAAGCAAGTCAGAATCTGCTTGAAATGATAATAAATAAATAAATAAATAAATAAATAAATAAATAAATAAATAAATAAATAAATAAATAAATAAATAAATAAATAAATGGATTGGAAATAATTTTCAGCACACAGTATTTTGAAATCAACTATTTTCTGTGTTCTATCTTATCTTAAATTGTGTATTTAAATTATTTTTATTTATTTTTTTATTAATTTTTTTTTACCAGCTTGCTCTACGGCTTGTTGCATTTGATGTGTGCTGCAGGGTCACCAGAAATTTAAAACCAAATCTAAGTGCAATCTGCCACCTTGTCTGTTGAGCAATTTTTGTCCAAAGTTAAAAAATTGTCACTTTTTTTTTTATGAACATTTTAGCAATTTTTGTCCCCAAGTGTGTTTTAAATGTGTGAGTTTTACAGTGTAATACAAAATGTCCCTGCTTCTGTCTGCTTTTACAAAGACGTTTCACCACTTTATAATCTTCTGATAAGAAATGATTTAAATATAACCACAACAATAACCACTAGTTTCGGCTAAGTCTAGATTACAGTAAAAAAGTGAGGTTGGTGTCAGGTTGGTCTAAAACCCCTGAAATACAAAATCAGTTTGTAAACTGAATATTCATTGTGGAACTATTTTTGCACCTGACTGTGTTAGTTATTTCTTGATCGACGAGCGGCACGGTGGCTCGGTAGAGCTGTTGCCTCTCAGCGAATAGATCGCAGGATCGAATCCCAGTCGGTGGGCCTTTCTGGGTGGAGTTTGCATGTTCTCTCAATGCATGCATCCTGGGCACTCCAGTTTACTCCTCACAGACCAAAAACATGCATGTTCGACTGATTGGTGACTCTAAATTGTCTCTAGGTGTGAGCGAGAGAGTGAATTGTGTTTGTCTCGTTTGTCTCTATGTGTCCCTGTGATGGACTGGAGACCTGTCCAGGGTGTCCCCTACCTCTTGCATAATGATGGCTGGATATGGGCACCAGCGACCACTGTGACCCAAAAAGGAAGAAGCAGGTAAAGATAGCGGATGGATAGATATTTCTTGACTGAATAATAATTTATGACAAAATCTGTAAAGAAGCATAAGATTTATATTCTTTCTCATTTTTAAAATATGGATGTTTTGTTTGACCAACTAGGAACATCATCAGGTTCTCCTATTATAGCTGTTGAAACTGTCAAATTATTTATCCAACTTGTGATGATTTAAATGAACTTTTTTCGGATAAAAGCCTTTGATATGACTCTAAGACTCCCTTAGTCATTGTAAGAAACTGTGGCAAACCTCCAATCATATTATGTTGCTAACATAGAAATTTACAGAAAAGTCAGCTGGTTGGAAGAAAGTTAACTACTGGTAGGTGGTGGAAAGTATATCAGTATGTGCATTGTGCACAGAAATGTCTTGAGGTTTTATAATTAAAACAATTTACCAATTGAGTTTATTTTTTTTTTTTCTGTAGACAAGATGTAATTGAAAAAAAAATAATAATGCAATTATCTAGATAAATTTAATTTAAAATAGAAAAATAAATTACCGGTCTTAACAACAGCTGCACATTGTATTGAAAATGGATCAATATTACAACATCAATGTGTATGACATCACTATTGTAAAGGTGTTTTTTTTTTTTATTGCTGACACTGCATGTAAAATATGTAAATTTGATAAACAGATGGCTCTACACTCCTCCACAGTAGGATACTGTACCATACCATACCATACCATACATACCACTTTATTTATAAAGCACTTAACATGGCAACAAGGCCAACCAAAGTACAGTACTGTACTGTACAGCAAAATAAAATGAGCAAAGGACAAATAACAAAATACATAGATCCAAATAGATCAAGATAAGAACTAAATGGCCAAAATTGTAGAATACAAACAATGTCAATTTATTTATATAGCACAGAAAAACAACAGAAGCTGGCCAAAGGGCTTTACAGTTAAGACAACAAGCTAAAGTCAGCTCACAGTGTCAAAGGCCAGGGAATAAAAGTTTGTTTTTTTTTTGTAACTAGACTTAAAAACAGTGAGAGAGTCTGCCTGACATGCAGTGGTAAGTCATTCCACAGTCTTGGGGCAACAGAGAAGGCCCTGTCACCTCTGAGCTTCAAAGTCTGGTCTGCTGACTTCAGAGCGCTGTACGTGGAACAGATATGGCTGCAGCAGATCAGCGAGATAAAAGGGGGCAGAACTGTTCAGAGATTTCAAGGATAAGCAAACAAATATAAACACAAACAAAAATAAATATGTGGCTTATTTTCTAAGATCAACTGTTTAGGCAGAACTCCCATCTTGTAAAAACAAACAAACAAAAAACTTGCATGTAACTTATTGACTCTGTGCAAAGTGTTCGTCACTTGGCTCGCAAAATATTGCGAACATGCGTTTGCACAATCCGTTTGAACGAAGCCAAACCGGGTTTCACGAGGTAACTCGATGCCTCCATCAAGATCCCGGGAGGCTGAGTGGAGCGGAACGAGGGGGGGTGGAGGACTAGACCGACCAAAAGCAGCTCCGCAGAATGAACTCCACACCCCACGCCAAACCGACCTGACCGCCTCCAGCACCGCCGCGGCTCTGAACGCTCGGTGCCGACGTGGTGGGGGGAAGGCGAGGGAAACAACCGAACCAGAAGCAGCGCAGGGAAGCGTCTCCTCTGCGGTTCAACACAGCGACCAGGTCAGTTACCTTCCGCTCGGTGCACGCGCTCCCGCCGCTGCTGGGGCTGCGGGCGCGAGCTGAGAGATCAAACAAAAACCACCGCGACAAAAGACAGTCGTTTGGAAGATTAGAGCTCGTGTGTGGTATTAATTTAACAAGTTAGGTGAAGAGCTAAAGGTTTTTATTTTTTATTTTTTTTAAATATATTACTCTGTACAAGTTAATTACGGACGTCTCGTGCAGGTAGTGGGTGGTGATAGAGGAGGGGGGGTGACAGGGCTGTAGTCAGGTGTTGGTCCTGAGCCTCAGTCAGTCTGAGCTTGACATGCAAACACCAGGCAGAGATTTTATCCATCACAGCTTCTCAGGTAAGTGCAGGTCAGGGTTTGGACCTGACTTCCTCTGGACTGTGCTGAACAGATTTTATTCATACCTCAGGATGAGTCAGAGTCAAAGTGTCCTATACATTATTTGTAATGTGTTAGCATATAGGTGCCTCTGAACATTCTGGAAGTTTGGTGCTTTTGAGCTCACTTCAAATTAATAGTTGTGACTCAGCAGTAATGTAGACAGAAACTCTGGGACACTTGTCTGAGGTTTGTTGATTTAAGTAGCTAAAGTGAACTGTTAACTCTATTATTATATAATGTACTATAATATAATAATTATGCTAAATGGAAATCAAAAGTGGCTTATTTTTTTTAAATAAAAGCCATCTTCCATGTCTGACAACAGTGACAAACGCTGATGTGTATGCTGTATTTTATATTTAAGTAGCTACTGCAGTAATGAATTTTGATAGAAGCCTTTCCTCATTATGGAAAGTAAACTGCATTTTCATTGCTGTAATAAATAAGGTATTATCAGGTTTATTTTTTAAATGATCTTCACTGTACTTGGAGTTCTTATTATGCTTTCCTCAAGACAGCTAAACTTGCATCTACTACAGTTAACTACACTGATCTCTTAAATTGGCTGTTTTTACTTATACAGTATATTGAAATTTTAGATACATGTTATTGGTTTGTGTCTTACAGAGAGCATAATATTGAAATGCTAATATAAATTATATAAAAAGTTCACAGTGTTAAACTTGAAATGTCAAGATATATTTAAATATCTAGTTCAGCACACTTTTAGTATTAATATAGTAGTAGATTGTGGTGTAGTATTTAAGGCTTTTTATAAACTTTGTAGACTGTTAGAAATCAAAAACTCAGTCAAATAGGCAAAATGTCAGTATCAGCTAAAACGTTAAGACTGTATAGTAAATAGCAAAATTACCTTTCAAATCATGATTGTTATTATCAGACGGATATGACAGGTTTCATCTCCACAACTTATCAGTGGTTAAATTGCCATCACTAATTAAACATGGCAATATCAAAGCAAGACAAGTCATGATAAATATCTGGTTGAGAAATCATGGCTGTTAACAAGAATTGTTGCCTCTGTGTTTATCAAAACTCCATCAGATTAATGCAATAATGCCACATGTTATTGAAATAACCTGCTTAGCTGTTGCATAAGTGGCTATAACGAGTTTTGTGAGCTTGACAACTCTAGAAAGTTTTGTCTAGAACTGTATGTCAGAAATGTCATACAGCTGGAATCAGTTTCATGGAGAGCCGTGTTTTTGTTAAGTTGGTCCTGTAATCTCTGCACGGGGGACTTTGTCTAACTAGAGGTTTGCTACAGGTGCAGATGCAACGTCATTCCCTCAGTTATCCACTTCTCGGGTTATATAATTCCTCGAGTGCAAGTACTTGTGTTTGTTCGAGCATGTGTATATGAATGACTGAGGCAGATTCGGACTTTGTTCTGTTGTCATAAATGGAAGGAGTGCCTCAAGATACTGCTGTTAGTTGCCGATCGCTCGTGTTGATAGCATACTTCGAAATAAAGCTTTATTTTTTGTCAGGGTTAAAAAGGAGTTCAGAGTTTTATAAGTTATTATTCTAAAAAAGCTAAGTCTGGTCCTCTGGACATCAGGTGAAAAGAAGGAGCCCAGACCCAGACCAGTGGTCGTTCCGTATGTTGCGGGAGTTTCAGAGAAGCTGAGA
>JARVGV010001459.1:20057723-20069286 GCA_031762435.1 Hypsolebias longignatus | reverse complement strand
AGAAAGCCCAGCTGTTGGAGCTGCAGAAACGCTCCCTCCCTCTTAAATGTCCCCCCAGTGTGAGCTTTAAACCGGGCCCCGCACTAACCAGAGGTTAATATGCTGTCTATTGGACCGCAATTGGAGAACGTGTGGGGAGCAATCCTCTATTCTCTGCTAGTGATATGCTTGAGTAACTATGGGATGGATTCAGCCACTGGGAACAAGAGACACCCCCCCCAACTCCCCTTATGCCCTTTTCTTTCAGTGCACACACACACAAAAACTCTCCAACTCTTCGCACCTTGCACAGATGCCTCTGCTAAATTAAACGGCAGATTTTCTGATTCCAGGAGAGTGGTTTCTGCAGGGCAGGGCCCGTGCGTGTGCGCGCAGACGAGAGAGTGCAGCTCCAGGAAGACGGAGAGGGGGAGAGGGGGAGAGGGGGGAGGAGGTAAGGTTGTTTGCTGAAAACAGCAGGGGCCAGGTCTAGTGAAAAATGTCAGGTCAAATTGTTCTTGACAGTGTTAATATCTGCACCTCATAGCCATAATTACATGTAAATAAATAGTGAAATAGCTCTCAGCTGGAGACTGAGAGGGACGAGCTGCTGCACGAGACAACCAGCTGAGGACCCGCCAGACTCCCATACGCTCATCTAAGGAAGGAAAGAAGGAGACAAGTCCAGTGAAGTTGCTGACAATACAAAATGTTTCTGATTTTTTTTTTCTTCCCCCTTTTAGAAAATGATAAGGAATTTTTTTTTTTTGATGCGTTGCGAGTAGAAAAGTGAAGAATGTGAGGGGCATGCAGAAACAATAAAACAAACAGAAGGAAGGAGGGACAGAACGGGTGAGAGAAGAAGACAGCGAGTATTAATCACAACTATCCACCTGTCAGAGTGGCATCTGGAACTAACAGGAAACACATGCAGCCACATAACATCCCAAACCTTGGATGAGCAGCACTTGAGCCCTTCTTCTTCCCCAGCCGTCCCATAACCCTTCACACCCCACCCTGACCTCAAGGAGATGAGACAACCTGTCCAGCAGCTTCCACCTAGCTTTTATTAGTCACCTTCACATGATGTGCACGAAGCAGGGCATCTCCACAGATGAGCTTGTGACACAGTGTGTGCCTGTGTGTAATAAGTGTTTTCTTTCGATAGGATCGATGTCTGTGCACGTGCTTTAATAAAAGCAGTGGCACTCGCCACCTTATAGGCATTTCGGCTGCGTGGGACACACAGCGTGTGAATCAGTCGCAGTCATTTTCCTCCTTAAATCCCCATCTTCTAGGATTTACTGAAATTCATATTGGCTGCCTCTGCAAGATAAATGTAAATCACATTCCCTTATATTTACTATTTATCAGGATGCAGCAGCTCACTTTCAGCGGGGAAATATCTCTCACCCGCACACAAACACCCTTGCATTTAAATAGCATTTTTATTGTCCGCCGTAGCCTTTCATCTGGGCGCAGGGAGAAGAGCTGCCTCTCCAGGGGGAGAAAGCTGGAGCAGGAGAGGGAAGGTGGGGAGAGGGAGAGAACGCAAAGCACCACTGGCAAAGCATCGTTGGATGACAAAAAGCCAAGTAGAGGGAAGCAAGGTTGATAGGTGAAAAAAATAGATTATGAACACACCGAGAGCCAACCAGAAATATGTTGGAGCGAAAAAGAAAATGGCAGCACTCGGCGGCTCAGGAGACTCAAAAGCAACAAATGGCTCAGGTGCACAGACGGTTGCAAGCTGCAGCACCGCCAGAGGAGGCCTACATTCAAAGCTGCAGCTCTGATCACAGTGCGCTGCACCGGAGTGCTTTGAAACCTCTGCTGCAGACTCAGATGCTTAATTATCATTTACTGTCTGCAGCAGCTACAGCTGAAGCAGCTGTGTCTGCAAGCGGCGAAAACAAACTCACCGTGCAGAAGGCCAAAGCATCACAACTACGTGTAAAAAAAAAAATAAAAAAAAAAAAATAAAAGAAGAAGCAATATTTATGGTAAAATTGTATCTTCTGAGTTCCTAAGTGCTGCAAAACAACAGCAAACGCTAATAATCTGTTCAGAAACAGTATAGCCATTGGATATGATTTACAGCCCCTGGATTTTCTTGGCAACAGCCGACAGCAGGTCTCTTCCTTCTAAAGCCTCTTACATCTTTTTTTATACTTGCCAAATTGAAACAGTATTTGTTTTAATGGGAGTTCTAATTAACCAGTATGTATTCCCCCACTTGCTCCGCGAGTGGCTGAGCTGTGAATGCAGGCTATGTGCTCATCCTCTTTGATTTGTTGTCAGTGGAGGCTGCCAGCTGACACAGTGCCCGGTGAGAGGCTTAATGCCCAAGTTTTAATAATGTGGGGGACTACACGAATCTCCCCCCCACCTCATTGGTATTCAGGTGCAGGATGTCTTGTTAGAAGTCAGGGAGGGAGGCGGAATGGAGCCAGAGCCCCAGATTGTTCTGTACATTCCCCCCACCCCCCCCCTCTCCATTTTTTCTTGGCAACAGCAGAGCTAGCTTCTTAAAAATAATTCATCCCATTTTTTTAAAAAGAAGCGTCTGCGCTAGCTAATGGAAGAGCAGCAGCACAGTTTGGAGTCTCCCCTGGCTTATCTCTCTCAGACAGTTGTGGGGAGTCGCTGGTGAGCATGGTGTCAGCGTGCGTGGTACGGTGCAGCGCCGTGCGGGCAGGCAGGCCTGGGGACACAGATCAAAGGGAGGCAGGGGTGAGAGCCGCTCTGCCTCTGATCCCGTGTACGTGTGCGTGTGTGCATGTGTGTGTATGTGTAGGCCCGGCCCACTCACACAGCCCAAAGGCCTTCCCTTACACACACACACACACACACACACACACACACACACACACACATCCTTGTCATTCCAAAACACACAACAGTTTCGCAAAACTGCAAAACAGAAAGAAAAAAAGTTTCTTATGAAACTTTGAAACTTCCTTCATCCAAACAGCAATAAAAATCTATCCACCGCATCTGTCAGGGTAACAGAGATCAGCCTACTCTGATCATTCTATAATACATCTGAACATCCTTCTATATGCAATTTTTATTCTTTTTGTATTCCTCAATGTTATTTTTTTTTAAAGAGTAGAGCCCATATAAAGTATCTTGGTGCTTGAATAGAAGGTAAAAGTCACTTTTTTGAGGATGTTGCAGCTCTCAGCCCCAAAACACCTAAAGATATGAGGTGAAACCTCTTCAAGAGGTAAAAATGAGCTTTCGCTGCTTTTTGTTCAAGCACCTTGAATTGCCATGACCAGGGGTCTGCAACCTTTATGATCAAAAGAGCCATTTCTGCCAGTTTGTTCAATAAATTTAACGTGTCCGGAGCAGCAATAGCTACAGCTGCGATTCTCATCTGGTGGCCCACAGACCACTTTAAGTTTGTTGGAGAGCGCTTTTCTGGCCAGTATGGGTGACATTTTAAAACAAAAAAAAATTAAAGATTTTTTTATAGTTATGGATATTTTTACATGTTAAGACAAAATAAAAAACAAGACACTAGGTATGAACCCAAGGACACAGTCCTGTGTGTCCATCTAGATATTCACAAAGAGACTGTGCAATTCCTTCTGATGTTGTCTAGAAAATCTATAATGCTTAAATGGGTTGGTGGTGATGCACCTTCGATCCAGCTTTGGAAAAACTTAATTTCTGAAGTTATTGTATTAGAAAGACTGAGATTTTGTCTGAATGGGAAATTCTATGCTTTTAAAAAAAGATGGGAACAGGTGCTTTAATACTTCAAAATTAAAAGACCAGTAATGTAAACCCGAATTATGTATGCGTTTAAGTTCATATATAAACTTGCTATTTTTCACAAATACTGTAATTGCAGTAATTTATGTACATTCCTGTTTTGCTTTGTGTTGATCTCTGTATCAGTGCTGTACAAGTTTTGTTATGTTAGTGTTCTTGTTTTTTCAGTATAAAATGTCAAAATACCTAATAAACACAATTTAAAAAATCAAATATAAAAAAACCTTGCAAAAAGGAAAACACAATGTAGTTTTTGACCAATTCTAAAAACTAAAATGATCAATGATGCAGGCCTATGTGATTTTGACATAAGTGACAATAAAAAAAAAAATGTATGAATCATTTGTGAATGTCTATTGTTGTCATTGTTATCCACTGTTGTCATTATTCTTTGTTGAAACCAGGTCTCTCTTGTAAATGAGTCCTCGAGGCTCAATGGGATCAACCTGTTTAAATAAAGGTTGAATCAGTTAATTTTTAACTGTAGAACAATTGCGTATCCTACTTTGAAGAAAGAAAGCGTAACGTGAAAGTATGTTTTACTCCTTGTAATGTTTCTAGTATTCATGTATTTGCAAAATAAATTACTGTACAGGAAAACTTAAAACTAGCTGCAGAGGGGCCAAAGAGCCGCATGTGGCTCCAGAACCACAGGTTGCAGACCCCTGGCCATGACCTCGATGAGACACACAAAAGACACAAAAGTGTAAAACAAATCATGCCACTCTGCTCCACATGCAGCTTATCATTGAGTGCAGTTTTTTTTTTTTTTTTTTTCAAATAGGTGTCCCCGTTAAGCATGCCGTAAAAAAAGAGAAGTGAGCCTAAATGTTTTCATACCAATGCAATGTCCAGGAAGTTGGCTTCAAAATGTGATTTAATATTAATATAAGGCTCCAACCTGATCAATTAAAAGATCAGGTTGGAGCCTTACTTGTCAATCCAAAGCATATACTTAACAAAAAAGTAAGCTGTAAACTTATTTAGAGGGTGTAACACTTAAATATTATAATAAAAGTCTTAAGGAGAGGTGACCTTATGTTCAGTTATGGATCGCTGAAAATACTTAAATGGCCGCCCTTCATGCCCTTGCATGCCCTTGCATGCCTTTTCCTTTCCCCCAACACCTGCTGAGCTGCTAAATGAAACAAAACCAACAACAAAATACACTTCTGCTTTCATACAGTCTGCCCAGTCAGGCACAGCGTCACTCTTACCAGCCCTTAATATTCCGCCTCCCTCAACCAGCCAAACATGTTGTACATCCAACAATGACAGCAGCCAGTTTGGAGTGAGGATGGCTTTTCCACAGCCCGTAATGGGAAAATGTGCGCTGTCGGGATGGGTTATGGGATTGGGATGGATGCGAGCTCCTGTCGGGACTGCTGAACACTGCAGGATTCCATTACAGATTTGGCACCTCGCCATCGCAGCCCATTTGCTGCGAATCACAGAATTTTTGTCAATCTTTACAGCGACTGCAAGGCCATCCAAGACAGACACTTGAAGGAATAGCTCGCGCACACCAATACACAAGTATATCGCCTGGAAACAGATTCAGCCCTCGTTTCCATCTCGCTAGAGTTTAACAGCATTAATTTTTTTCATAGCGCAGAAGGAAAACTGGAATAAATACATGAAAAGGTGCAGAATGTCAGTAATTTACCATGTGAACATCGTTTGGTTTAGTGTAAGGAAGGCTGTGTGGCATCTGGAGTGAACCTGAGTGTTTGCAGAGTGAATTTTTTTCTCTTGTGAGTTTCCTGCAGCTGCATGCTTGTGGAGTAAGGGCTGCCCAGCACAGCAGGGTGCTGCTCCAAAGGAGTGAACTCTGATTTTGCTATCAGTGGGAACACTCATCTCCACGCTGAGAAGCTGATAGGAATGGCACACAGCATTCTGTATGCATTCAAACCGAATAAATACTGGTGCAGTCAATGATCAATGCTTAGAACGCACACGTTTACTTCAAATATATATATTTATATTAAAAACTTCTAATAGTGCACAAAGAATGAACATAATATTGGTCAATCCCTTTTGATTGAGTAATTGAATACTGGAAATCCACATTTTGCAGTTGTTCAAAATCTCCTGTCCTAATCCTCACTATGACAGGAAATGTTTAATATTCCAACACATTCATAAACGCCTCTAAAGCGAGGGGGAGAGCGCGACAGTTCACCCCATGCCAGTATTAGAGAGACCCATTAATAATAATAAAAAACCTCCATGTTCCTGGTGTGTGTGTGTGTGTTTTTTCTGCAGGTTTGCAGCGAGAGCATTAGCAGTTAAAACCCCTGTGCCACGATTAACAATCAAACACGCTGTGAGCCTCCATGTTATCCTCCGTCGCTCCAGCAGGAGAGAAAATCTCTTTTTTGTCACAAAATCCTTAATTCTTTCTTCACTGAAGAAAGAGAGTAATACCAAGAATGTTTCCAATCTGCTTTGAGAAATATTTGAAAAAAAAAAAAAAAAAAAAAGTCCCAATAAAACGTGTGAACGACGGGGTAATTGTGGACAAATGCAGCATTGAAATTCATTTTCAACTCTTTACACACCATTTCAATCTTATTTTCTGCCTGTTAACCACATCTTGTTGGTGAGGGTGGGCAAGACTGGCCAGTATTGATGGGTAATTGTGTATAATTCACTCTGTACACACAATTCGCATCAACACAAATCATTTTTCATTCTGTGCTACTTAACTCTCAACCCTTACGCACAGAGTCGCATTTAAGCGCTCATTTAATGGGGGGGACTTCAAAAAGATGGCAGGAACTCAAATCTTTCCAGAGAAGGCAGGAAACAATTCTTCTCGTTTTAATTCATGCATCAAGACAGAAAAGACTGTGGAGGAGAGTTAAGTGTATATTTAATAACTTAGCAAGCACAAGAGCAGGTGAAGTGACCAGAGGGATGAACAGAGAGCTGTCAGTCTGCACCCACAGCTGCCTAGAAATCAGTAAAAGAGACATGAGAAGAAGGGGAAAAGCACACAAGGCACTGAAGTCTTCTCGCTGCAGACAATTACGTGCAGAAGATTATGGGTGTGCATTTATAAGCTTGAGCTAATTATTTCATCTGCATGTGTTCTCACTGCTCAGTGCAGGATTTAGGCGTCCCAGGAAAGTAGAAAACCGCTGTTTTGGAGCAGCTTGAGCACTTGTGGTGCTATCAAGATGAATTTTAATTTGTTGATGTTAATCCAATTGTTTTACAAATGTAGCAATTTGGAGTAGCTAAAATAAATCCACAGCTCTGAAAGCAGCGAACATAAAGGCCCACACTGGCGGTTATTTTGCTGAACATGCTGTTTTGGAAATTTAATTTCAGTGAAATATAATTACATTGCCTTATAGCAGTGGGAGGAGGAGGAAGTGATGGAGGGACTAATGTTCACGCCACCTATAAAGGAGCATTGGTGCTGTAATAGCGCCATGTAAAGCTGGTTTTTCTGACCTGTGGGGAGAGCCCATTGCCAACCGGGTTCATGTGGTTGCCGGACGCCGAAGGGCTCATGAAGGTATCGGAGTAGCTGGAGAAGCTGTGGCGATTGGACGACAGGCCGTAAGCAGAGCTGCTGTCAGCACTCAGACCTCCTTGGTGCATGGAGGACGGAGGCAGGGGCTGGGGTCTGTGCAACGTGCTGCCGCCCTCTGAAACAAGCAAAAAATAATAATAACATGTCAATTAGGCAAGACAGGAAGCAACCAGATGTGGCCTCAACAAATTCAAGCTCAACCGGTCACGAGATACTGTTTAAGTATCCTTCCTAAAAATAATGAGATACGTCTAACGTTTTTATTAAAAAAGCACCAATGTGACTACCGGTACTCATAATGTAATACTCTTTCATTTCCAGTGTGACAAAGATGTGATTATAAAGCTAACTGTGTGCTGTGTGGTTTTTATACACAGCACATGACTAAAAAAAAAACTTTTTAGCATGTACATAAAATATGGATGGCATACCACAAATAAACAGTTGTAATGTAATCTTGACCACAATTGGATTAAACTTGGAGAGCAGAACATATGTTTCACATAGACTGCATGCAGGGTCAGTTTTACCCTGCGATAGCGTGGTGCTGGGGTAGCTGGACTCTGGTAGCTGGTATGTGGGTAAAGTGGGCATCCCTGTGGGTGGGAATCCTCCGGGAAGAAGGTGGTTAAAAGCCGCTAGCTGATTGGCGCCAGCCTGCTTGCGCCATCGAGCCCTTCTGTTGCTAAACCACACCTGTAAGAAAAGTTCAAACACAAACATGAAGTCAAGGTGCGTCTCATCGTTTTATTTTACAAAGTTTCTTGTCAATTTATTATCTCAGAGGAGTCTGGAAATCTGTAAATGTGTATTATCCGAGTTGATGGAGGTAATAGCACCAGCATTGTTGCATGTGTTGTAGTATGTGGCCCTTGTGGGATCTCACCAGCCCATAACTGTTGTTCTTAAGGTTGTTTTCACATCTGATAGTCAGGTAGACTCAGTTCTGTTGGGGACCAGTATTCAGAACTTTTGTTTATATTTTCAGCTGGTGCGGTTTGCATTCACACTGCACTGAGTCAATTGAGCCAACCTGTTCCCCCTTCACCTGTGGTGGCGCTGCACCAAGAACTACTGAAGGAAACAACATGAAAACCTCTGAAGAAGACACTTCTTCTTCTTCAACAAAAAAGGTTGAATCATGTCATCTGGACTTCGTTTTTTTGTTAAAAAGAAACGTTTCGCCCCTCATCCAAGGGGCTTTGTCAATCTGAGGCCTAGCCATCTGGTATTACCCAGAAGCCACCCCATCACTTATATATCAGATTATTATTTTTGTAATGAAATACATACAAATCATCTGACTCAGTGATTAATTTGGCTTATCTGAGTGTATTAATTGATTTGATATACTTTAAACACAAGAAAAGGATTCACGTTCAATTCACATTATTCTTGGGTAAATAGAGACTGATTTTGCTCTTGAAGAGAGAGGTGGTGCCCAAAAACAAGGTTGTTTGCATAATACTTACATATTTTATGAGCTTAACTCATAACTGATAATAAAAACATATATTTACACCCCATATTGCTACAGCATACAGCACAATTCGTTCATGACGAGCGTTTACTGTGAAAAACACCGAAGAAGTTGTTCTTTTTCCATGACGAACGTAAACAAACTTGAGTGCCAAAAATGGACCCACGCCAGGTTTTAATGGTGGTGGAGATGTTACTACACTCCCTGATTGAACTACAGGCTAAGCAATGCATGCTTTTAGTCTTTTATCTTAACAGTATGAGAGAGTGTGAGGAAATAAACATCCAAGAAAGTTCTTTGCTGCCGGCAAGTGTAACGCTGCTGCCATTACCTCCACAAAAGACAAGAAATCAGTGGATGAAAGCCCAAAGTGGTGGGAGTGGGTGGTAGTTACGCAGTTCACCAACCAAGAGTAGAAACAGAATTTTTGCATGACGTCTGTCTTTCACAAAGTTGTGCACTTTGATGGAGTCATTTAGCCCCAGACGAGGTGACTGTTAGAACTCTGATTCCGGTTGGAATAAGTAAGAGCAGTGTTAAAACTTGTGTGTACGTTTTGTAAAAACGTGGTGAGAGCTCCATTCAAAACAGCTGATCCAAGCACCAGCTGACAAGAAGGCACTGGAGATCACCAGAGATTATGAGGCTTCCCATCACTTCCCTCAGATTATGGGTCCCATGGATGGATCACACATCCCGGTTCTTCCCCCCTCTGATGGATATAAAGACTTGGTTAAACGTAAAAGCTGGCCATCCTATGTCCTCCAAGCTGTTGTGGACAGCAACTGCTGGTAAGACAAATAAACGCTGTTTGCTATAATATACTTTTTTCTTTATTTCATTTTCTGCCTTTCTATACTTGATCCTGTCTGTATTTGTTATTAATGACTATTCCTCCTCTGTTCTCCTCAGTTTCTGGAGCATCATTTGCAAGATGTCAGGCAGTGCCCATGATGCCAATGACCTGCGCCACTCTGACATCTGTCAAAGGGCTCATCTGTTGCCAAGAGTAAGTTTAATATTTGCTATACAGTATTGTATTTAGTATTACTACAACAATTACAGCTAAGTATCTCAAAGTAGAGATACTTAGCTGTAAAGTTTTATTTAAAAAAATATTTGTGCGACCCATGCCTTTAAACAAATAAAAAGTTAAACAATAAATATTGGCATGTCCTTTTTTTGCAGTCTGTGAGGAACACTGAAGGAAAGGACATGTCTCTTCATTGGTGGTGACCCTGCATACCCGCTGTTGGACTGGCTCATCAAAGGATACCCAAACTCTCCTTGTCCGACTCTTCAACAAGAGTCATTTAATGTTTACCTTAGCTCAGTCAGGGTGAGGGAAGAGATGACCTTCTGGTTGCTGAAGTCACGGTGGAGAGTTCTTCTAAAAAGAAGAGACTTTCATTTCAGCTTTGCTCCAACCATGATTGCCATCTGTTGTGCACTCCGCAACTTCTGCCAGAGGGAGAGGGATTATGGCAACAGCAACTGGTGAAGAGGCTTGTGACCATGTAGACAACAACCCTCAGCCTAACCAGCCGATGAATCTTCAGTGCAGTGTTGGTGGAAACGGTGCAAAGAGTCACTGACTGCATATATGTCCACCAAGTTTCCACTCCGTACAGGCCATCTGCATTAAAGGGGCTTTTTAAGTATACAAGAAATACTTGTTATGTGTTTGTGTTCACATGCAGTTAAGTTAACATTTGTATAAATATATTATCACAATAAAAAACTGCAAAATACTAGTGAACATTGGAGCTTTTTAATGGAACAAATATTTTACTAAATTCTTGTAAACAATAGTATCGCTTGCTGGCACTGTGTAAAACAAATGTGTTTCATTAAGGTACATCAGAAAAGCATAAAAATTAAACATTCAAAAAGTTTGAGCAAAACAGAAAATGTGCACAGATCATCACATTTTGTAAAGAGTACAGGAAAAAAAACATTCTTTGGTCATTTAAAACTAGGGATGGGCCCAATCCGATCCGGTATCTGTATTGACCTCCAATACCAGCATAATTTACATATCGGATTTTTCCAATTCAACCTGCCGATATTTCCAATCCATGATGCACGTCTGTGTCTAATGAAACTTCTCCACACATTGGCTTCAAACTATGGAATGGATTTCCTGAACGGAGGTGTGTCTCATGAGTAATAAGACCCGCCTCACATTCAGGCAATCCATTTCATAGTTTACAGCCAGCTACAACGTGCAGTAGCACTGTGGCTAACAGCTAGCCAATTTTTCATCACAACATGTCCGCTGTGTGGAAATATTTTATACTGAACACCACAAGACAGCAACGTGCAATGTCTGCAGAGCCATAGCACCACATTAAACCATAGTCAAGTTAGTTTTACGTTGGACATTCGAGCTCCAGGGCTTCAGCGGGACGCCACTCTCACTGAACCGAAACAGCAGCCCTACCTGACCAACCGCGTCCACTCTGACCCGCTCAGTCTGCCCGTCTCGGAGGAGCGGCAGGCTGAGAGCGGCTGACCGAAATCAGACCGCCTGCTTTGGATTGAACAAGAAAAACACACCACTGAAGCCACGGAGCTTGAAATTTTTATGGAGAAGTTGCTAAACTTCATTATAATTAATGACCAACAACTATCAGTTGTAGAAAATGAAGGATTTTGCAGCTTGATACTTGCAGCCAATATATAGTTTACCCTCCAGGAGATATTTATCAGTACAACAGTAGATAATCAGAAAAAAGCATATGAATTAAAAATTACAAGAAAATTGTATATAT
>JARVGV010001459.1:20037211-20057623 GCA_031762435.1 Hypsolebias longignatus | reverse complement strand
AACGAAGTCCAGATGACATGATTCAACCTTTTTTGTTGTTATATACCTGGATGACTGAGAAAACAAACTTTGTGACTTCTTCTTCTTCTTCTTCTGGAAATAAAAACAAAAACGGAGTGGAGTCAAATTTTAGCAGTTTTAGGATTTCTGTTTTGTCATTTTTCAACAATAGACTCAGCATGAGCAGAAGATGAGGCAGAAGACCATGGAGAATGTTGTTTTTCACACAAGGCAGCTGACGGCTTCGTATGAGGTAAGAGAAATGTGCGTTTGTTTGCTCTGCGCTCTAGTCCACTTCCCATTTTTGGAGCAGTCTCCAGTCCACTTGCATTCACACTGCATTCAAACTGTGCCAGAGTTCACTTCAACTGAACTGTACTGAACTAGTTCCAATTGAACTACGGGAGCATTCACACCAGCACTGTTGTCCCAAACTCTAGCCCGTTTGCCTAGGAAGTCTGGATCATTTGGGGAGGTGTGAACACGTCATCCCATTCTGTCACGGAACAAAAATGCGAACTCTGCCTTGCCTAAAAACCTAGGTCTCGGTCCGGTTGAAGTCAAATTCTAGAGCGGTTCGAGTACAGTGTGAATGCAACCAGACTGGGCTCTGTTCCGCAAGCAGGAAGTGAATTACAGCGCAGGGCAAACAAACACGCATTGCTCTTACCTCATATGGAGCCGTCAGCTGTCTTGTGTGAAAAATAACATTCTCCATGGTCTTCTGCCTCATCTTCCACTCATGCTGAATCCATTGTTGAACAATGAAAAATCCGAACTCTTTAAAATGCTAAAATTTGTTTTTATTTACAGAAGAAGAAGTGTCTTCTTCAGAGGTTTTTTTTGTCATTTCTGTCAGCAGTTCTTGGTGCAGCGCCACCACAGGCGAGTGGGGGAACAGGTTGGTCCGAACAGGTTGGCTCGACTGCACAGTGCAGTGTGAATGCAAACCACACCAGCTCAAATGTAAACAAAATGATATGAATATTGGTCCCCAGTCGAACCGAGTCTACCGGACTATCAGGTGTGAACCTTAGAAGGACCAGATATTGCATTTTTGGTCCGTATCAGTTTGATTGTGCATTCACACCTCCCGAACCGAACCGGACTTTCTAGGCAAATGAACTGGAGTTTGATTAAAGTGGACTAAACAGAGCTGGTGTAAATGCACCCTAAGTGGTTGAAGCTGTGATCTGTGTAAACAGAAGCTCCCTCTTCAGAGGGAAGAAGTTAGTAAAATGTCACAGACAGACCACTAACCTGGGCTTCACACTCCTCAAATATGTTGGTGTGAAAAAAAACAAGAAAAACAACTGGGAATTGTTTTTCTGGAATCCCACTGAAACTGTACAAATACACTTCTGTATTGTTGTGGCTGTTATTAAAGATTGAAAGGGGAACTTTAGTTGTAGAAACGTTGTATTTTCAACTTCAGAGTGGAGAAGAGTTGTGACAAAAAGCTCACAAAATGAGCAGCACCAAAATCGCTGGCGCACAATGTCACTTTCCTGAATAAAAGGGGGTAAAATGGGACTCTTTAGAACGGCAAAGATTTACACATTTTAAAAAGGCTTCTGCTTCAACAAAACATGAATATAATCGGGCCCTTTTGAAAAGAGCCAGCAACCTGTTCCATTTAACCAAGACAAGGCCTGGGCTTCGCTGTGTGCTTGGGGTTGAAGGACATTGATCTATGCCTCGCACAGGCAATTCATCAGAGTTTAATACACTGTCAGTGCAGTTCATCTACTGTTGTGTTTCAAACGGCCAGCGCTATTGTGAGCGCACATGAAAGAGGGGGACAAAAGCCCCTCCGTACGCCACAGAGAACAGTGGACACAAAGAGGGGGCGTCCCTTTTAAACAGGTCTTAAAGAAGGACACTTTCAAGGGGACTTACACAGCGACATACTCTGCATTTTGGGAGCTGCCTCTTTTTGTACGCACAAACATACATAAAAACTCGTCTAGGCTCTACAAGGGATCTCAGTCCAGCAGAGATCTTAATTTTAATGTTCTTTTACCCCCACAGCTGCTTCTAGAAGGGCTGTTTTCTTCTGCCCTTTGCTCAGTTTACAAGGAAGAAAATAAGATGCAGAGACTGTGTCGTCAAATGAGAAACAGATCAATCGAACAAGTGGAAAACCAACAGGAAGTCATCATCTCAAGCTCCGCTGCCTCCGACGACCCAGTCTGAACCCCTCAATTTGCAGTTTCTAAACAAACGCAAAGTGCAGCTCACCAAAACTTCCACCATAGGGATGTAGTGGAGCGTGGTCCAATGGTCTGAACTAAGCTCCAACTGGGCCAGACAAACAGCTGTCTGGCTGTGGGGGTGGGTGTGGGGGACAACCTTTCCCTCCACACACTCCCAGTCACCCCACCCCGCAGTGCCACTTCACCTCCGACCTCATCCACTTACACCAACCTCCTTTCATGCTCACTTAAACTTCCTTTCCTCTTTTCTTTGTCATCAGCAAACAAAACACAAGTTTTTAAGTCATTTTTTTTCCTTTCACTTGCACAACGTGGCATTTTAACTTCTGCTTTTTCTACGTAATTCTTGACAAAACTTTTAGATTTGTTGAAAAAAATGGACATCTAATTCAGTTTACTATCAAACAAGGCCTTAAATTTAAGTATTCATGCTTGTGTTACTAAGAGATATTGAATTTAAAAAAATAGTTACATGACTTCTCAATAAATGTGTAGTTTTAAAAGTCCCAACACAAAACACGTATTTAACAATGTTTTGTCCTAGCTGTAATAAAAAATGCATTGCTTTCTTCTAAATTGTATTGGCTTTTGCAGGCCTTCTGTTCATCTTTTGCATGACATTCAAACAGCAAGATGACAGTTATGAATTAAAGTTGAGGTTTTTTGAGTTTAATATATCATAAATTGATTTTAAATGTACTAAAATCTCAAAATGTTGATTAAAATGCAATATTCAGCATGTTTTGTCTAATTTGTGGGGAACAAAACGTGGCAAAGACCAAGTGGCTTTCTCCAACGAACATCACTCTCAGCACAGACAGGGATAAACATGCACTCAAGTGGCACTGCACATGCGTACACTATCACACACCTGCACATATCATGAGCGCACGTCTCACACAGCCCAACACACAGCCTGAAGCTGAGGATTTGAGGCTGTGCTCTGGAACCTGATCACAAAGTCACCTTGGAACAGAGATGCTCTCCCCCCCAATCCGGTTTTAATTCTTCACTGGGCTTCCTCTGAGTCCTCCTGTTTACCTGCAAGCGTGCAACCGAATTCACGTGGCTCACTTCTGACTCCGTTTTCATGAACTAAATAAATGTTTGCCTGCATCTAGTGTGTGTTTGGACAGGTTTGCGTCTCTGGAGGAGAACGTTTTGGCAGAGGGAAGGGGAAAGAGGAGCTGTAAACCCTTCAAAAGTCTAGTTCAGTCCTGCTCGAGAAAACAGATGAGAAGGAGAAAAGAAAAGACCAGAGATGGTGTAGTTTTAAAGAACAATCAGGGCAAACTTGAAAACTATATGATCAGATAAAAGTCTAAAATAGTCAACTTGATTCATGAAGCACATTTAAAATAGCAGCTGTTACCAAAGTGCTCTAGCAGCACACATTCAGTCCTCTGGTCGTGTTTGACCGAGTTTATTGCTTCATTTGTCTTAATCCTCCATTCACTTTCAACAAAATTGATTCCTATAAGTGATTTGGTTGTGTTTTCTCCCTGATCGGTGATAACACATGCTCACTCCAACATTGTAAAGGCGTGACAGTGCACTGCAGTAAAAAACCCTCCGTGTTGTTTCCCTTAAACAGGATCATTTATATTTCAGAATTGCCCATTTAGACAATCCTCCATGAATTCTTTAACCAAAAGACAAGTCCTGAATGTGTGACGCCTTTCAGGAGCCAATTTGCAACATTCGGTAGATGAATACCAAGAGCCGAGAGATAATGACAAAACAAAATGCGCTGCTGACTTCATAGCCATAAAAACACAGAGGGGTGATGCAACTGGCTTCAACATACAAATCCTCTTCGGTCTCATACCACGCAATACCCTCCCCCTGCCTCACACATCCTCCTCCTCCTCCTCCTCTCTTCTTTCCCCTCTGATTCCTTCCCTGCCTGCCTTCCAGACTGGCACTATGCTAATTAAAGTAGCTAGGAGTGTGAATTTGTGAGGAGAGTGGGATTAGTTTGATAAGTATCAGGAGTACAGAAGCACTGTACCAAAGTCATTTAAATTCTAATAATAAGAAAGTGTTAGAACATTCACACTGATGCATTGCAACAATTTCTCCCCGACAATCTACACAAATCCTATTTATTCCTTTATGAAAAAGTAAACCCACACTGGCGGGAATACAGCTGCCTGTTGGGTTTGGTTTTCCCTGCTCGGCTCTGGTGGGATTTCTTTTATTATTTTTCCTTTTAGTGCAGAGACATGACTGATTGCACAACAACCAGGGTGTGTTATATGTTTTATCATCTGTTTAAAATCCCCTTTTAAAAGCACCTGCGTACAATTGAGCTCATCTTTACATCTCTGCAAGGTAGAGAGGCTAGCGCTCACGCTAAATTCTCTTAGTGTTCTCATTCAGTACAAGCCAGAGATAAAGGAACCTTTTTTAACCAAATTGATTTGCATGCTTCGTAAAAAGCTATGCTTATGCCTTATTAGATTCCACTAACTATAATAGCCACATGGAGAATGTTTATTGGTAATGAAAGAGGACCTATGTGACAGACTTGGTTAAACGAGACGACTGAGATGATGAGCTCCAGCGCAGGACTCAGGTTGTTCGAAAAGTCCAGTCTGGATGTAATTTGCTTCATGTGTGAGAGCTGATTTAGAGTGACCTGCAGCCTATTGCCTGCACATCTCGGTGTTTCCCCACCTGGTCCCTCTGAGGGCGCAAACAACGCTCTCACGGAATGACTTTCCTGCCTGCTCCTGTTAAAACTGAGGGGTTATCCGATGGAAAGTGGCAGAGCAGCATCAGCTGAGTATATAGTGAAGGTAGACTTGGCAGCATCCCCTCCTATTGAGACAGCCTGGAACTAATTGCAGAGAGATATGGATCACATCCCACAATTTGTCAGTCGGGGTGATAAAACCACTGCACGGCTTGTGGCGGTAAAGGAGTACCGGTAGCTCTGCTTAAAAAAAAAGGGGGCAGAGGGGCTGATCAAGATAGATGGTGTAAGCAGCGAGGGCAGACGCGAGGCAGTTAGCTCTGTTTATGAGTTTAGGTTGTGAGTCAGTGCTAAGCCAAACACTCATCACTTCCAAGAGCATCCAGCCTTTTAATTTACAGCTTTGAGTGCCAGGGAGGCCTTGTTTACAGAGGTGCCACCCACGCAAATCACATCTGCACCCAACCCCAACACTGCTTTCCACATTAGCACCATCTTTAATGACAAATGGGGAACAGTCAAGCATGACAGCTCACACAAACGAAAATATGAGCGTGTGTGGGACCCCTCTGCAGCCCCCTGTAGTTCCCCGCTCGGTCTCGGACTGTGGTCAGCCTCTGAACGACATCTGGAAGATGCGTCATTGCAGCTGTGCCGGGGAAGCTTTGCGCTCGGGCCAAAGGGTCTCTTTCCCCTTGCCCTGTGATGGAGCGTTCGGGCACCCGTGTTGAAACCCAGCTGGCGCACAGCTTACCGTGTACATCAAATTTACATTTCATCAACATTCTTCCTCATCGGGTTTCACGTCAGCTGCTCACGTCTTTTAAAGGGCGGTATGACTGCGCCAATGTGGAATTTCCAGCAGCCATTAGTAGTAGTTGGTTAACAAACTTGCGATGAGTTTGAATAAGTGCAAGGACTGAACACGTGAACAAACTTTAATCATGTGCTCCTTAAAACATGGAAACTGCAACACTGCTCAGGGGCATTGTTTATTTTAGCCTCCAGAACTCTTCGCTTTGTAACCTTCTCGGAAAATCCAGTTTGAGTTGACCTCTTGAGACTTTCAAAGCTTTACAGAATTAGATTATGAGAAAAACAGCATTAACAAATTATAGCCATGACACAAATTCCTTAGGTTTTCACATGACATCACTTAAGTCTATTATCTAACTGCGAGGAGACAGCAGTGACTCTGGCGGCTTTCTTCGCTTGCACTCATTTTTAGTCACCTCTGGCACACATCTGCATCAACACACTGGCATTGAAACAGGCAAGAATTAGTTGTTTTATTGGATGAGGTGTCTCTGTCCTCCATGATGACTCTGACTAAACCAACACCTTAGACTGTGTCATTTATTATCATTCTAAATATAAAGCAAAAACATTCGGTTTGTTCATTTCTCCTGCTACATTTTACGACTTAATTTATAAAATGTCAAATTGTGTTTACTTTTGAATTTGCTGGAGTAAACTGCATTTATTTCTAATACAAGCCACTTGAATGTGTATTTTTTCCCCTTTGGAAATATTGGATATGCATGTTGAGGGGGTGTTAAGATGGACAGTGACATGTGTGGAATCGGTTACCCAAACTGTGATGAACAGTTAGCATGCGGTGAGAAGTCTGGGCGGCTTCAGAGTGAGTGTGAACCACTGTGGTAAGAAGAGAGGGCCCCAGACCTTTTTTTTTTTTTTTTTTTTACTAGCGGCTGATTGATTAATGTTGTTGTCGGAGCATGAGGTCCCTAGAGAGGATGGAGAACTCTGGGTGATATGTGGAAGGATTTTACAAGCAGCGGCGAGCTTGAAAGTGGTGTGATGAGATCCCGGCCAAAGGCCGAAATGAGAAATCCATCAGGAATGTATTCCCTTTCTCTCCTCTCCTCTTTCCTCCCCTCTTTCTTCCCATCTTTGGAAGAACAGCTGCTGCTGTAGCTCTACTGTACACATCTTCCTTCAATCTTACACACAACTGTAGGGAGCTCAGGCTGTCGGCTTGGGGTGTGAAGTGAGGAAGTATCTCTGTCAAAGCTCTTGAACATGAAAGATAACACAGTACTGCAAACTCTGTTGCATTTCACAGTGACATATGATATATATATATATATACAGTATATATAAAAAAAGAAACACAGTCCTGATTGATGAATATATTGTTGTGGTTTAAAAAAGAAAAAACTTAGTTAAACCTTTGGTGAAAGATTTTGTATTTCTGCAGCATGTGAACATGTGAACTGATATAAGATTAAGTTTTAACACTTTACATTAGTTTCACATGTGCCTAAAGAGGTAGTGCATCCTAATTGCAAAATTAAAAAAAAAAATATATATATATATATATGAACTTTACTGCATGTAGAATGTGATGAACTATAAGAAACTTTAGCCACCACGAGATCAATTGATCAAAGCATAATGCGTGTGCTGAAACTGATTGTTCGACCTGCACTCTTGCTTCTGTGAGTTTTGTCCTCTGAGCCAGCTCCTCTCTGGTGTAGATATCGGGGTAATGCGTCCTTTCGAAAGCCTTCTCCAGCTCTTCCAGCTGCTCGGCGGTGAAGGTGGTGCGGCTGCGCCTCTGCTTCCTCTTCAGGGGCAAATCGGGCTCCGAGTCGACATCTGAACCCTCGTCCGTGCGGTTGCCTGCGATGCAAAGAAAGAGGCAGATCACGTACAAAGCAAGTCAAGGCTAGCTGAGAGGTCTTTGTGTATCCAAACAGTTTGTAGGACACAGCAGTGTTATCTGCATTTCACAACTGACTCGTTTCTTACACTCACAGCGCAGGGCTTGCATCAGAGAGGATTCAAATGACAGCCACTCATCTCTAAATACACAACTGGGAGAATATTATCTTAATCTGTGGATATTTATTTAATATAGAAGAGGCCCTGGTATACAATCCTGCCTGAGCGAGGGGCCCCAAAGGCTGTGGAGACTGAGAGCCCAGGAGGAAAGGGGTGATAGCTGGTGGAGGGGTTAATCTGCAGAGGCCACCTTGCTGCTCTTCACCCTGCTTTCTCTCTGTCATTGGCCCAGGGCACACTGCTCATACACAGCTCAGCCCAAGTGTATAAATCTAAGCACAATATCACACCAAAACCATTCAGTCCCATGTGTTTCCACCTGCTGTCAGTGAATGAATTAGAGCACATTTTTGCTGTACTTTTTAGGCATTCAACTAAGCTGAATTTCTGCTCGAGGAACATAGATACAGCACAAAGCTGTACAATCCAGGCCGACAGGGAAATTTTTTGACAGCAAATGCGCATTACCATTATAACTGAATTTAGAAAATTGCATCATTTTCACCTCCTCTGCATGTCTATTCAAACTACATGGCCCTTTTCATTTCATGTCACAAAATTCTTATTTTCATAATTTCTTCATTGAGACATTGACAAGGCAGAGTGATGTGCCAGTGTTGCTCCAGGCCTAGTTGGATTGCATCATGCACAGTCCAGAAAGTGTGGGAGAAGGGAAATAAAGGGAGGCATTGAAGAAGAGCGTGCATGAAGCGATTTCTGCTCCTTAACCATCCAGATCAGATGAAAATGCTCACCTGAGCGTCGCGGCTTCCCCTAGCTCGTCGTGTCGCCACTCCCAGCAGTGTTTGTATTTCACTCTAGTCAAATCTTTCAGCACAAGTGGACAAAAGAACACTCAGACCTTGCCTCCAAATAACAACTGTGAGAACAAAAGAGCAACAGAGCTGGCGGAGTCTCAAGGCCAGCTCCAGAGTTTAATTAAACAAGGAATTATGGGATTATATGGAGACTATCATTACAGGCCACTCTACGAGTCTTCTGCGAACATTTTTTTTTGTCCCCCCTGAGCTCGTGCTCAATGATTCTGTGCGGATTACATGTGGCTGCAGGACATGAGGCCGCATTCATTAAATCAATTCTTCAGTCTTATCCTATTTAATAAAGATTGATTCTTGAAGCACAAGCTCACTCTGCTGTCGAACACCCTTGAACATACAAAGTTGAATATGTACATACACCACATATCCCCCTTGTTGGTTTTCATGAGGATGCGTATAGCCATTTGCTCTGTAACGTGCCGTGACCACACTTGAGACCAGACCAGCAGCCAGCAGATCATTTTCCAAAGTCACCTCTGTGCCCCTACAGAGAGACGTTGGGGTCAGAGTCGACACGTGCTCCGGCGGGTTCCTGAGCGAAACTCTTCGCCTCAAATCATTTTCTTCTCCTCTCGTTTTGTTCGTGGCACTTGCGCCGACTTTATTTCGCCAGCAAACATCTGTGGCAAATTGTGTCACATTTAGCATCAAGCTGATGACTGATGAACCTCAGCAGACAATGGCTTGTACTGCTGCTCGCCATTAAGCCTGCAGAGCCAGCACATCTGCTCTCGTACAAGAAGGCACAAGGTCAACAGCCCTGCCTGTAATGAGTAAGGGAAAATGGAACACGACACATCCTGGATGCAGTCAAATGGGACTGAGGTTGGATGTAAATCTCATCTATATGCTGACTATATTTAAAGAGCAAAGGAGATGCAGTTCCTTATAAAAATAAAAAAACCAGCTGCTTTTCTCACAGATGCAACACACATCAGCAAAAAAACACCATTAAGGTTATTTTCTGCAAAATGGCTCAACAAAGGCTACATCGTTCTGAATGAAATCCCTGCAGGACTGTTTGTAATGTTCTGCTGGGCACAAAAAGGTAAATTCTGATTAGACCTTTGCATAATAGACCTGCTGTAATTTTCTTTCAAAGGTTCATGAGATATGGGTAAACCACTCATGCCTTGTCTCATTACTTATTGTCCAATTAGAATCTAATTATGCGCCATCCACTGGGCACAATTAGTGCTGTGTATCCTCCTTCAGGGGCCCTCCAAGGTTTTACCTTAATATTGATTTGAAATTGTGGCCATTATAAACAGGAATTAATCAGGTTTAAACTCTGCTTCGTCAAGGTAAATGCCAGATTAGGCTTTAAATAATAAAAAAAACACCAGAGGCAGTGTAAGGAAAAGCTACTTAATCCCTATTTTATTACACCTCATGTCTTCTGAAACGTATCATTTCAATGCAGGAAAGTTAAACATTTTGTCTGACCAATAATATTTCATTTGCAATTACAAATCCGAATGATTAAAAAAACTGAAGGCTGGTGGTAATCCCTGCAAACATCAGTTTCAGATGTAATTTAAATGTTCACCGTATAATCTTCAATTTACTAACAGGAAATTATGCAAAACTTTCATTGTAAATAATAAAAAATAATAAAATAAAAAAGGCACAGCTCTTAGCAAAAAAAAAGAAAGAAAAAGAACTAAAACGAGAACAAAAAAAAAAAAAAGTTTGTTTAGCTTCTGGAGATGTTTCACAACCTTTTACAATTAGTTTCAAACAACTTCCAGATGTGATAAGCTTTGCCTTTTCTCCTTTCATTTCCTTTGCACGTTGAAATGTTGGAAAACAGCGAGCCTGCTTGGAATCAGAGCGCAGTTAAAAACTGCCGACCAAACCATAAACGCTGCGAACATTTAAAACAGGGAATACTGAGCACAACTCTGACACGCTGCTCAGACAAGAGCAGGCGGCTGACGTCGTCTAATTTGGCGTTTCTGCAAATGAACTCTATTAAGAAAAGCACATCATTTCACCCTGCTGTGACTCTGCTTTAATGATGCTTTAACTCTGACCGGACCTTTTAGATAAAACACATCTTACTCTTGAAGGACCTAAACGGGCAGTTAATAGTTTTGAGGTTGCTGTGAGGTTTAAACGCCTTTATCTCTCCCCTCGCTCTCCTCTGCTGACCTTTCAGACAGATGGGATCCTCATCACATGACGGTTCCCCTAAAACCAGTCATCGTGTGGACCCCCTCCTCTGTGCTACTCCTTTTAAGGCCTCCAGTTCTCCACTTTTACCCCCTAAGATGCCGAGGTAATGCTAATTAAATGGACAGCTGTCCACTCAATGTGGCAATTAACCAGCGATCTGTAAAGGTACAAGTTTATGACACGTAACAACATCAATAAACATTATGTCTAACAAGCTGATGAAACACATTGGCTAAAACAGTGCAATTTATAGTTAACCAACTATATTTACAAGAAATAATGACAACAATTATGAAATGTGTGTCTAAAAGGCTTGATAGTAAAACTTTGTTATTGTTTTTCAAGAATAAATAAAAGTATCTGAAAAGCTATGAAAGTGAACAAGAATCAGTTTTACAGCAGCGCAGGCGCTTCAAACCCCTCGTCCATGTGGCACCTGCAAGAACGCAAAGTAAAGCAGCTCCCATCACAGTTTGTCTTTAATATCAGAACCCCCAGCCGCAATATCGGCGATACCTTTGCAAACTATCCAAGACGGAGGGACAAAAACAGACAGGGCTTTGGCAGTGCAGCATTAGCTCATAATGGCTCATTTTGAAAAGCATATTAGTTCCAGCATAATTACAATCGGGCCTCGCGCTCTGTGTTTTGCAGGCATTCACAGGACCAGCCTCAGCGCACCGAGTCACACCAGTTGACTGTGACTGACAGCAGATTTAGCTCAAAATGCTGTTTTTTCCTCCTCCTTTTTTCCCCCACAGGACAAAAATAACACCACATCTTTTCTCCCCGTTTGTGTTGACTTGTTTATTTTGTGCCTACCTTTTGTCCTACTTGATACTTCAATTATACTTTTTGTCAGTCAGAGGGGGTGAATATCAAAAGGCCTAATTATGCAAACAGGCCTGTGATAAGAGGCATCTGCCTCAGATGGGATCTGCTATCTCTGACATGCATCTGTCTCTGCGCTGTCTTCTCTGCTCCAGGCCTGCATACAAACACGCCTGCCTGTCCCCGGGACTGCATGCGATTCAACCACCAACACTGGAGTGGAGGGATGTATCGGGGGCGGCTAAGTGGGGTGGGAGGGGGGGGAGGAGGTTCGTGCAGCAACATCAAATAACTAACAACTTCTCAATTTGCATTTTTCTGAGAATGGTGCGGCGTCGCTGTTTAATGCACTTGCCTGTTCATCCTGAAGGGGTTGCCAAGTTAAAGAAGCCGTGAGATTCAAGGCATTTACCAAAGGATGTATGAGATAGGACCCTTATGTGAACACAAGATAGACGACAGCGATAAGCAGAACGGTTCAGAGACAAATTGCCTCGGAATAATCTTTTCCTGTGGATATTTCAGTACAAGCAAGGAATAAATAAATAAAAACAGATTCAAAACACTTGAAGTGAGCACAGCGTCAGTACAGTTAGAATGAATTTATAAATATTGGATTAAATTATTTGGTTCGACTGGATATGAGCTAAAATCAAGTTAACTGCGCACTTGGTCTGGTAGCAGGCCACAATGCATCATCAATTTCCTCTGGTTGTCAGTGACCTTCTCTTGGCTGTAATTTGACATTTGGCTGAAATTGAATCTGGATTAGATGCGTAACAGTACATAAGTGTATTAAAAATCCACAGTTTATCTCCAATAAAAAATCATTCTCAGCTCACCTTTGTGGACGGATGTCTGAGGCCCGGTGTCATCTCGTGTAAATTGCAAGAGCAGAAATCACGCTCAAGTACATTTCAAGTAGCTGCAAGATAATGTTTACAGCTTTTACATGTAGAAGTTTTAGGTAAACTTCAATCTGACTTTAAAAAATGTGATAAATCTAGAAGAGTGCTCTGTTTTTATGACACAGCCTCCTACTGTCATTTTTAGCATTCCTCAGGAAAATTCCAACACTTTTCTTTCCTTGTCTTTCTGACTGAATCAGTTTTTAGAAAAAGGGGCAGAGGGTTTAAAAAAAGAGGAGAAAAAGGCAAAGAAGAAGAAGAAAAAAAAAAGATGGAAGGCTCTTTAATCTTTGGCTCTCACAACAATTAGGCCCCTTCTCTCTGAGGTGGGGAGAAAGTGGTAGGAGGGGAAGCGGAGGCGACAGAAAAGGAGAAGCAGCGAGAGCGATGCTCTTTTATTGCTCTTGTCATATGGATGAAGGCGCAGCGCGTCCGTGAGAGCGCATGCTCACCTTCAACAACAGGGCGTCCACTGGGCCTCCCGGCCCTTTCAGTCCAGAGAGACGAGCACCTCGGGGGGCCATTAGAGCATGAATGGGGGGACTGACAGCCCTGTGCAGCTCTGCAGGGCATCCATAAACGCTGACATATTGACTCCCCACGTCTCGGGGCTGCCTGGGTTTGAAAGCGTGAAGGGCTTGAAGGGTGGGATTCTTTTTCTTTAAAATACCGCAGGCTAAAAGTGGGATATTAGCAACAATTTCAATGTTTGCTCTTGACTTCAAGTTCTAGACGAAGCGTGGATTGTCTTTTAAAAAAACGCTTTTGAATGTTCAGGTTTTTAAATGTTAACTCTCGTTGTACAAGGTCAGCTGGTTGGAGATTAACTAAAAAAAAAAAAAGTGCTTTCAAAACTGAAAATGCGTTAGTTTGATTGCAATATCTAATTATGTTTTAATCAACCAGATCCTTAGTTTGTCTAAAACAAGCTCAGAAAGAAGAGGGCCGTGTGGACGATGTGAGACTTCAGTGGATGTGAACAGACTGCTGCCAACTTGAACTTCTCGACTGATCCTCATATTCTTCTGAGGAGCAGAACGTCCCCCGCCTGCGTCCAAGACGTTGCTAATTGGGGTCGCAGAAAAAGTAATGAAATTAAGAGAGTACAAGAAAGTAAAAAAAGGAGCCCATGGGGGTCTCTGACAAATGGCAATAGAGCCAGAGTCCCCGTCCCCCAACATAAAGCTCTAAGAGCCTACGAAGGAAATCAAACAGCTTCGTCTCAGGGCTGTGAGCTGAGGTCTCCTGGAGGAACACTTTTTTTTTTCAACAAAGCAAAGGAGAGATTACTGGACAGCGTATAGGAATGCACAGCAGACATTTCTAGGTGCCCAAGGGAAGTTTTCTAATTTTCTGGACAAGGATAGGCAACAAATATTGTGGAAAAAGTTTGATATTCAGCAGGACACCATGAAGTAAAGAGAGGATGAGGGGAAACTTACCCTGAATCATCTTTATTAGAAAATCTAATAAAAACAACACGATCTGACTCGAATGTTCAGAAATGCCACAAATGTTCACACAGTTTGCAAAACCCTTATACTTTGTATCCAAAAAAGACTTGCTTGCATGTGAGCATTGAAATTAAACTAACTGTAAATAACTTCTTTATGCATAACAGCTGAATAAATAGTTCTCATAAAAACCTTCTTTTATCACACACAACTTCACAGTGCATGACAATCATTTCGGAGAGCCCTCCATAGTGAGGGGTTGTAATGTGCACAGTAGAAAAGCTTTTTTTTTATACAGAGGCAACATATTCCCCAAGGAGAGAATGACTGACGATGCAGAAATAAGCCCATTAGTTGAAAAGAGGGGACAACATTTGAAGTTGTTATTTTGTCGCCGAGGACAGGAGCTCCACCCCACTGTTTGGACAAGCGCTTTCACGTTTTAACTCGGTAGAAGAAAAAACACATTTCTGATTTGCAACACTCGGGGAACATGTTTATTGTCTTTGCAGCTACGAACAACACACACAATTAAAACAAATGAATATTTCAGTGGCGCGGCCTATCAGGAGCATAAAATTTAGAATGTTCTGGCCCTAAGTAGCATAGGCTAATGGTGATTTTTAAACTAGCAGACCATGGTCAATGTGCCTCATTCATCACTGAGGGAGAGCACTAAACATAATTACTGTTGCACATTATGTGGGCCATTCCTGTGTCGTAATAAAATTAGCCAGAAATGCTTTTTTTTGTCTTTTCCAAACGCAGCGCTGTGGAAAGCAGCGGACGGTCGTAACGCAGCGCGTTGTCCTGATCTGTGCCAGCTGTCAGAGTTTGACAACCTCAACTGGCAAGGCAAATTGGAGGAAACTACATTTCTTTCAATAAATGATGTGGCTCTGACCCGCTCATCTGTCACACAATTTAACATGGACATAATAAAGCCGACAATGTCACGGTGCACTGTACTCCCAGTTTTGTTCCCCGTTTTATTTGACACAATAACGACAGCTTCATTGCCAAGAAAATCAGCTGCTTTTGCTAAATGTCTTGCCCAATATTAAACTGCAGCTTCTTCTCATTTTAACTTTAAGCACGCAGGTATATCATTTAGTTGAGCTATATCAATCACTCAAAATATTAGATGGACTCTAAATTAATCATTTCCCCCTCTCCAAAATCTCTAGGTTAAAAAAATACACCTAAAAGTTGCAGAATGTTACACCCAAACAGTTTTATAAATTTCAAAACAACAGAGGATATCTAATAAAGCAAAGATAAATATTAGTTTTAATTATTATTTTTATTATTGTTGTTTTGGCCTCAGAAAAAGAGCAGACTCCACCTCTTGACTGATACCAACACGGTTTTAATGCACAAAAACTACTGATTGAGTTTTTACAGATTGGCAAGCCTTATCGTGTGATATGAGCTGTCACCTGGCAACACATTTTATGTAGTAACTTATTTGGCAACATGACTACAGTCAATGAAATTACTGACTTAATATTATATTTTGAACATAAATGGCTACAGACAGAGGAGGTCCAATAGTGCAATACAAAAGTGACATTATTTATACCAATAATTATATTTTGGAGGGTTTTCTTTATGTTAAAGCAACAGTTCAGATCTGTCAAAATGGGGTTCAGAAGATAAACTAAAACCATTTAATATCTCAATTAGCTTTTTGAACAACTTCAATTCAGAGAAAAAGTTTGATTCTGACGGGACTAACGAGCTAACATACACCGGGCAGGTCAAGGAACAAAACCGAGTTCATGCAAATGATATTTATTAAACATGAGCATTGCCATTAATTTATTGTTGCAACAGGAAATTTGCAGTTGTTTAGCAGCTAGCTGTAGCACATCTGGTGCAGCCTGTGACACATCCTACAGAAATAGCACATTTCTGCCGAAATACCTGTGTAACATAAAACTGACAGCTTTGTTTGATAAAATACAAAATATATATATAAATTCTTTTAAATGTGATTAATTAATTTTGGTCTTGGAGTCACTCTGACTATCATTTAACCCATCAGTTCAGTCAAAATTAAAATATTTATCCAAAATAACGTTGTCCTAGTCCATCTATGACAGGCAAGATGTTGATTGTTCATAATCTTTCTAGAACCTCTTTTAGAGTTTTCAACTATATTCTGATGCTAAAAATTCTCAGATTTACCTTACTGAATGTTGCGGTTTTTTGCATTTTGATTTTTAGAAAAGTTAGTTTTCCTTCATTTGACAGAAAAGCTGTGAATTCTCTTGTACCACTGCAAAATGTTTGTCTTAGCCTTAAACTCAGGGCGAGAAAAACTGTCACTAACGCGAACATTTCAAAGCAATTAAATGAGATTTCCTCCCTCAAAACATGCCATATAAGTAACAAATACCGTTTTGCCATTAAAACATTTTAAACTATCTGCTCTGCTGGGAACACTTGTCTCTCCATGTGGCATGGCTGGGAATCAGCAGTGAGAGATAAATAAATGGCCTTTAAGAAACATTGACCGTCTTGTCAAGACACATATCCACTCAACGGTAGCAAGAGTCTGCCTGTCAGTTCCTTCTCTTCTCGTTTCCTCACTTCTCTTTGAGACACTTCTCTCTAATGAATTAGAAGGATTGCAGTCCCACAGGGCTGAGCTGGGCTCTGTCATCCCTCAGTGCTGTTTTCCCTCTGGACAGCCAGTTTATTGTCCACCATCGAAGGCAATAGGGACCAATCAGGATTCATTACGACACTAACTCTGTGAATGAACTGCAAGCACAACTGGCCAGGAGAAGAAATGGACCTTTTTGGGACTCTGCCCTTCCCCAAAAAAAAAAAAACTTAATTGGATTGCCAATGTGGTCCACAGACATTTGAAGAGTCTGGGAAAAAACAATGGAGCAGAAAATAAATACTCTAAAACCACGATGATGAGTCCACTTGGTAAACTAACACAATATTGATCTTCTTCTTCTTCTTCTTCTTTATTTGTTTAGAAAAGCTTCATCCCAGCTAATAGCTGTCTGAGAATGTAATCTCTCCCTTGTCCTCCCCCTCTCCTCTCCTCCCCTCCATATTCCCCATTATGTGGCTTCTTTCAGCGAGCCTCAAATAGTTTTGGTTCAGCGTCGCACTGGGGTACGGGGGGCATGGGACCGGGGACCAATTGTTTGCTAATGTTGACACCTGCCAGAGCAGGCTTGGTCTATTTGGGGCCCGCCAAGCTGTAAACTGGATGCTCCCCCTCTTTAGCAAGATTAAGTGTGGGTTGCTGGGGTCACAAATCACTGGACTCCCTCTGATGTTGTGAGGCGCAGAGCCAGAGACTAAGAGGACTAAAAAGGGAAAAGCTGGAGAAGGAGGGACAGAGGAGGGAAGAAGGATAAAGAGTGACAGTCTATTGTTTACTCAGAAAAGAGGAGGAATAATGTATCTTCTTGAGTGAGTGTGGCCCATTCAGAAAAAGAAAATCAATAGTGAATAAAGCGCACAAGAGATTTCTGAGTGCATCACTGATGAGAAATCTGAAAACTGTTGGAAATGTGTCTTTACTGGGACATGTGCTTTTTTAATGTAGATTTTTCAACAGTAAAACTTGTCAAGTAGAAATATGACGGAACATTTTGGACCTTCTGTGCATGCTAAACAGATTTATTTAGATATAACACGTTTTTATTAAAACAAATAAATTAACTAATTTAAAAAAAAAGAGCTTCTGCTCTAGCATGCTTTCAGGAAATCCTTTAACTTTTTTTTTTATTTATTTTTTTTTGGTAAACAAACTTAAAGATGAATAGAAAAACCACTGAACGCAGCAGACAGTGCCCGGCTCCTCCTACCCCCTTCCTCTGCAGATGTACATTAATGCAAAAAGACAGAGATCTGAGCAGCAGCAGCAGAATCCTGTCTTCCTTTTAAAAACTGCTGCTGTCCAGCCTGATCGTGTCAGTTTGAAGGCCCCTATTCAAAAGTATTCAAGCATCTGCCTTTGAGGCACAATAGCAGCTAGTTTATAAACTGTCTGCCCAGACACCCAAAGGCTTTGGTTCTTATTGTTTTCATCCTCTTAATAAACTTTTTGGAGGAGTTCATCAACTTGCCTGAATAGCAGATGCAGCAAGTCTCAAGACTGAAAATAACAGAGGGGTCTCCTCTCCTCCCTCGTCTTTCTCTCTTCCTTTTCTAGTGGCTGTTCGGCTAACAATAGCAAGAGGAGGCTGTCAGACATCACAGGGCTTTTTTTTGTGTTTTTTTTTTTGTATCAGTACAAAAAAAGAAAAAAGCTCTTCAAAATGGGAACTGAACTCAGTTGTGTTTGCAAATTTTCACAGACCTCTTCAAGATAAGCAACCGAAGCAGCCCAACGAGCTGAAACATTCATAAAGGCTAAACACAAACACAAAACACCATTTAAATGTTTCCTTTTTAAATGTAAAACCTCAGGTTTGAATTTATATTAAAAGTAAAAAAAATTAAATTAAAAAAAGATTGAAATGCTACTAAAATATTCTGCTTCTGTTAGATAGCTGGACACCTGTTTGACAAGCAAAGCTAAAATGACAGGATGCAATAAAATGTAATTTTGAATTTAAGCCATTAATCCTCTGTCATACCTTTAAACTGTGTGGGGAAAAAAATAGCCAAACTTAAAGGTCTTTAATAGATGTCTACTGTAATTAATTTCATACTCAATTAAAACAAGACCACAGTCCATGCATGGCTGCCTGTTTAGCCCACTGGAAGGCCATAATTGAAGTAAGAGCGGAAAAAAGGGCTGCTTAAATAAAAAAATAAATAAATAAAAAAAAAAAAAAAAAGCTCACAGCAGTCTAATTCAACATTTGCCATCCTACCACGTTGTTCTGCCTCCCACGTCCTCCTCCTTCCCCTCGCTCTCCACCATATGACCCAAAAACGGCCTTATTGGCTGCCCTTGGACCAACCACCTACAGTTTCCCACCAGTGCGCTGGGTGCGTTCTAACACCCTAATTAGATGTGACAAGTTCAACGAGCCGGTTTCAGTGGAGGAAAAGCTGGTCAGGTTATGATTTCCGTGTCAGACTCACTGGGGAATCTGTGGACAGCTGATTCCTGTCAGCCTCATTCATCTTCTTCCAGCCAATTAAACTTTAATGCTAACAAAGCTCTGGCAATTTGGGAGAATACATTAACCGCTTAAAGTGGAAATGCAAATGTTCCAGGCAGCGTCTGCAGCACTAATAATATTAATGTACAGTAAATAAAAGGCATTAATCGTTTATCAAATGGCATAAAATGATTCTATTGAAACACAAATGTGTGCCAATTTAAAAATAAAACTTTTTTTAAAACCTTCATTCTTTTTAGATCAAAATTTTCACTAACATATTGCATATTTTACCTCCTGCACAAAGCTAAATATCCATACCTGTTGGCAAGGGTGAAAGAAATGGAAGGAAAAGGCAAGTCAAGCTTAAAAAAAGATGAAAAACTGTGATTTTTCTATTTCCTTTGGCCGACTGCCCTGCAGGCAGGATACCTGGAGGGCAGCACTTCCTCTTTAATTTGTCTCGTATGGTTTGAGACCCCCAACCATCCATCATTCAATCCTCAGAGCCTACGCAAGCCCACCGAATTTAATTCTCGATGGTGAAATTATATGCTATAATTGAATATCACATCTTTTTTTTTTAATGGCTGCATGCATCTTATCGACGTCATCGTTGTTATCACGTTAAAAGTAGCATCTAAAAATGGGCCTATCAGCATTTGTGAGGAAAATTGCAGGCCAGACAAAGGGCACCTATGGGCTTACAGCTTATTTTCTGATATTTTCGAGCAGGAAACGTTAACCTTGAAATGCTGCTATCTGGGCCTAACAATATGTGATCATAACCCCATAAATGAGGGGAGAAATTGAATCCTTTTAAGTTATTAAGCAGGAAAGGATTATAAACTCGTCTTTATAAATGAGCTAGAAATCCCCATGTCTTTCTCTGTACACTTTTAAATTTCCCACAAGAAGCTGGAGAGGGAAGATTGCCCCCTTTTCAAGAGCCCCCCACAAGAGATGGAAAAACCATTTTTGTGCCCAGATAGGAAGTCGTCCCACATGGTAAGAGCAACTTTAATTAATAGACAGCCTTGAGAGGTATCACTGTCAGGCTGGATAATGGTGACAGAGCTGGTGTTTGTGCTTCCATGAATATTTCTCATGTGATCAAAGTCAAATGCCATCACAGAGTGAATTTAAGCCTACTCCATTTTTTTTTTTTTTACACTGTTGACACTTAAAGCTCCTGAGTCTAAAACGTCTCGTCGGGTTGGTAGGTTTACAAGCTTAAAGTACACTTAAAAAAAAAAAAAAAAAAAAACTGGTGCTCATTACTCACAAGCAGTGAGCTTTGTGTTTCTGTGTTCGATTTGCTTACATCGCCTTGCTGGAACCAAAAGGCCAATTTGTTCAGTTGCATTGCTGTCATCAAGTCTCACGATATGTT
>JARVGV010001459.1:19966248-19976844 GCA_031762435.1 Hypsolebias longignatus | reverse complement strand
AAGCAAAAAGTTAAAGTATTTGCAAAAGAAATGACAGGAAAACAGCTAAAACTATAAGTTTTTTGTTGTTTGTACAACAAAAATTATGTTTTATGTTAGTTTTGGTCTTGGCTTTAAAGAGCCGCTGCAGAGGGACCAAAGAGCCGCAGGTTGCAGACCCTTGCACCAGAATAAAGTTATCTGTATCTGAATTCTTTGTTACTTCACCCCCTCTGCTGTTTAGATGAAAAGTTGCAAGTAACCGGAGGCACGCTGTTTCGATCTTATATAAAGATTAAGACATTTAATCACTAATGCTTTTTTCCTTCTTGCATGTGGCCCTTTGCTCAATCTGGTGGCGGTTATACTTTCCTCCCTCTCCCTTGTCTCTTTTTGCCCTCTGTCCTACACAGACATTGTTCAGATAACTCCTTTGTTGCCAGGCGCGAGACGTTTGAAATTGACGATGATTGCGACAGTCTGACGTGGGAGGAAAACGAGGAGACTCTGCTGCTGTGGGAGGACTTCGCAAATTACAACGTGCCGTGCACCATCGCCACGAGGACCTGCACAACCGCCTGCCCCAGCGATGGCAGCGGAGAAGTTGTTGATCCAGTAATTAAAAAACTTTGACAGTATTGATGATATATTTAAATTCACTTTTTGTTACAGCCTTGTTCCAAGTTGTATTAAATTAATCTATTTCCTCAAATGTCCACACACAATACATAATAAAAAATTTTTTTTTAGAGATTTTTGCAAATTTGTTAAAAAATAGAAAACTAAGAAATCACATTTATGTTAAGTATTCATAGCCTTTGTTTAATTCTCTGTTGATCCACCTCTGGCAGCATTTACAGCCTCAAGTCTTTTTGAATATGATGCTTCAAGTTTAGCACATCTATCTTTAGGCAGACTGTCCCATTCTTCTTTACAGTACTTCTCAAGCTCCATCAGGCTGGATGGGAGATGTCTGTGCAGACTTTTTCCAGATATACATTGCTGTATTCTTCTTTCCCTCTATCATGACTAGTCTGACAGTTCCTGCTGCTGAAAAACATCCCCATAGCATGACGCTGCCACCACCATGCTTCACTGTATGGATGGTATTGACCTGGTGATGAGCCGTGCCTGGTTTCCTCCAAACATGACGCCTGACATTCACACCAAAGAGTTCAATCTTTGTCTCGTCAGACCAGAGCGTTTTGTTTCTCGTGGTCTGAGAGTCCTTCAGGTGCTTTTTGTCAAACTCCAGATGTGCTGCCATGTGCCTTTTATTAAGGAGTGGTTTTCATCTGGCCACTCTACCATACAGCCTGAATGGTGGATGGTTGTCCATCTGGAAGGTTCTCCTCTCTCCACAGAGGAACACCGGAGCTCTGACAGAGTGACCATCAGGTTCTTGGTCACCTCCCTGACTACTGGGGGGCTAGACAGCCGTCCAGCTCTAGGAAGAGTCCTGGTGGTTCCAAACTTCTTCCATTTATGAACGATGGAGAATACTGGGCTCATTGGGACCTTCAAAGCAGCAGAAATGTTTCTGTATCCTTCTCCAGATTTGTGCCTCCACACAATCCTGTCTCAGACATCTACAGTCAGTTCCTTTGACTCCATGCTTGGTGTTTGTGCTCTGACCTGCACCGTCACACTGTGGGACTTTATGTAGACAGGTGTGTCTTTCATAATCACGTCCAATAACTGAATTTACCACAGGTGGACTCCATGTAACTTGTAGAAACATCTCAAAGATGATCAGTGGAAACAGTATGCATCTGAGTTCAGTTTTGAGCTTCATGGCAAAGGCTGTGAATACTCACATAAATGTGATTTCTTGGTTTTTGTTTTCAATAAATTAGCAAAAATCTCTAAAGACGTTTTTTTCACATTGTCATAACGGGGTATTTTGTGTAGAATTTTGAGGAAAGAGATTAATTTAATAACATTTGGAATAAGGCTGTAACATAACAAAATGTGGAAAAAGTGAAGCGATGTGAATACTTTCAGGATGCACTATAAAGTGTTATAATCTGAGTTATAATCTGAGTTATAATCTGAATATGAGTTATAATATGAGTTATAACATGAGTTGGGTTTTATTCTGGCAAATCTTTGGTAAGCTCACTTTCATGCAAAACCTCAGGATCAGTGCAGGGAGTGGTACACGATCTGCTCCACATGACTGAAAGATTTCTTGTAAGTGCCTCATTTGATTAGAAAATTACCCCACAATGCAAATGGGCTGCAGTTTGTGCAGTGAGCAGCTTTAACTGTCATTTCACAATGATTCATTCATCATCAAACTCTGTCAGCACAAACAGAACGACACGTCATGATGTTTCTGTGCTACTGTCGTCGTGTTTCTAATGTTTCTGTCTTTCTGAACAGGCCTGATCTGAGGACGTGTCGGTTACAGGAAGGATTAGCTCATGAACATAAAGAGAGGTATTCTGTTGCCTATCTTCTTAGTCATCTTGACGTAAGCGGTCTGGTGATGAAACCCAGTGTTTGTGCATTTCCCTGCCTCCACCTCATTCCTCCGGCCTGAGCTGAGGGCTTTTATCCACCTGTGAATGTTCAGGATCTCTTTATTTACCAAAACATTTTGAACTGCGAGCAGGTCTCTGGCTTGATCTTGTGCGTGATTACACGAGGGCACCGCTGCTGTGTGCAGACACTGGATTCAGATTGAGATCTTGTTTAGGCTTGAACAGCTCCCTTTCTTCACTTCACGACATGTTGCGGATTGCAGTTACGGTAAATGTTTTCATCGGTGATGCGTGCTTCCATCAGTCAAACACAAATCTGCTGCTCCTTTGTTTCCAAGATTGCACAATTTCGCAATAAACTCGACCCACTCATTCTTCCACCGTCACAATTAAAACATGCATCATGATCATATTTCCAGGAATTATATCTACTCACTTTGCTTTCTATTTTTACATTAAGTAAGCTGTGTGCTGAACAGCTTTGTGATCATTTAGTTTTTAATCCATAAGTAAGGGGTGTTTGATCGTTTGTCCATCTGTTAGTAAAATATCTCATGAACCACTGGATGGATTTTAATGAAAGTCAGTTTTCATTGGATCACTTGAAGTCAATATAATTTAAGATAGCCACTATAGCTAATCAAACTTAGAAACACACAAATGGCCATACATTAGTGTCTTTTATAAGCACTGAGCTAAATTCTGGTGTACTGAGAGTTGTTCCCAACACATACTTAGAGCAGCAATGGACCATATAAAATCTTTGTTAGCATTTTTCCCATTACCAGTGTAATGTGTCAACCATGTATGTTTGTAAGCAAAATATCTCACAAACCACAGGATGAATTTTAAATGAAACTCTCAGGAAGTTATTAGTGTGTGTGCATCTACAGCTGATTAACGTCTGCCGTCAACTATTGCGACTGTTGCAAACACAGAAATGACTGTACCGCAGTCAGTTTTACAAGTTTTAAACACAAATGTGGTTTGGTAAAAGCTGAGAATCATCCCCATCACATGCTCCCAGTCCCAGTAACAAATCACATCACGTTTGTTTAAAACTTTCTCACGCAAGGTGGTTGATATGCATTCCTTCAAAGAATACTAGATTCATGAATAAAAGAACTTGGAGTTTAGATGGATTTTTCTACATTTTCCTTTCATTTGGCTTTTATTTATTTATTTATTTGTCATTTGTGAACTTCCTTTGAGCCACATCACTGTGACACTTGGTTCTACCACTAGATGTCAGTAGTGTGTATTTTATTAGGCGCTTGTGCTTCACTCTGACAGTAAATTGCTTGTAGAACTGCAACTCTTGACCATGCAGGAATAAAAGTAACATCAAATAAAAGCGTGAATTAAAAAGTGTATGTGATGGGGTAAAGAGGAAGCTTCTTTTCTGCTGTGGGGAGCAGGTGCATGGTGCATCAATGTGCTGCTTGAGCCACTGATTTGACAACAACAACAACAAAAAACAGTAATAAATGCTGAAATGATGGTTGAAATCCAAAATCCTGCAAGTTTTTGTCCTGCTTGAGTGTTTCCTGTGTTTGTCTGTTGATTTCCTAAGGTAAGTCTGATCACCAGCACTGAAAGGAATAGGGTTGCACAACACGGTTGGGTATTTTTAAAAGCACGCTTTGCACCATGGGAACACTGTGGATGTCCTCACAAGAAGAGAAGCTAATGGTGCACGTTTGCGTACTCTTGCACCTTTGTGCCCATCTCAGTGTACCATGGCTGGCAAACTGTGTGCCACGGCGCTGCTTTTGTCTGCCGCAAGTGACTGTGACTGTTGCAAAACACAGCCCTGCCTTACTGAGTCCCAGGGATACAACCCACTCTCCAGTGCTTCCTTTCTCACCCCCACTCCTCTTGCCTGCAGAGTGGCCGGATCACTCTAATCTTCATAGCTGGGCAGAGAAACACTGGGCCCGTTGTTGACGTGTTGGCCTATACCCCACAGGGGCTGACAAATTATTAGCCAGCCTCTCTGTGCAGAGTGAGGACATTCAGGCAGCCTGCGAGTCTGTGCAGCCAAGCAGCAAAACACTAAACCGAGCTACTGGACGTAAGACCATCTGTCGTCATCAGCTCTGTCTGTCAGAGATGCTGGAGGAAATGTGGGAACAAAGAGATCCCGTTCTGGGACAGTGTGATCAACTTTGAACCAGCTGTTGTTGACTGAATCTGGCTGTCGTTGGCAGTCGCAGACACACTACTGGAAGTAGTTACTTCACCCTGAAGAGTTAAATAAAGGATTCATCCTCCCCCATTCTGGCTGAAAAACTCGTTCTTCTTCGTGTCTTTAGCCTGTGTGTCTGTGTGCATGTGCAGCTCACAAGTGTGTTGCAACTCATTCTAGTCCGTATATGCAGAAATTTAAACAAAAACACTGGCAGGAGTCATTTTTGCGTTCTTCGGTTTTACAACGTTTCTCACTATCGGCAAACTGTCCTGCAGACGTTTACCCTCCGTTCCCTGTACACATCGGCGAGTTAATAAAACCAAACATTAGGCCCATACAAATTAACCCGATTCTTAGAAGTGCTTTAGCTCTGTCCAAGTACTAGAAAAGCAATGTTTGCACTTTCTATTAACTAACCCTGGGCAAGAAGGGCTTTATTGGCAGGTCACTGTAAGAACAAAAGAGTTGGGCCTCATCTCTTACACAGCAGACTGACCCACAGCAGCCTGTGGGGGATGAAGCAGTGAAAACTTTAAGAGCCTGTCAGACAATAAAAAGTGTTGCACACCCTGCTGGAAGCTTGGACTGTGTAAAGAAATCAGATTTATTTGGATTGAAAAGGTGGGAAGTTATCGCTAAAATAAAAATGGTCGAAGACCTTGAAATCTGGCATGACCTCAACGATTGAGTCGGTTATCTATCGCTTTGTGCAAATGCACACGGCGTTATGTGCAAACTCTGGAGGCATGATGGTTCAGTGTGTGGCGCTTTGTGTTGTGCAACCACTGGCAGACCTGCACCCAACTGCTGCTCCGTGAATTGCAACAACTGAATGCAGAAAGGAAATTATAATGCTACAGCGTGAATCCCATTGTGGCTTTCAAATGGAAACACTGGTCAGTCAGTGCTGCCTTTGAGGACTGATTTCTACAGCGTGTTCACATGCATCGCTGTATGTAAAAACATTGGCACTTCATTGTGTGTGATAGTTTCATGGTTATTTTATAGAAAGAAGCCTTTCTGCGTCTTAACAAATGAACAAACCGGTGTTTTCTTTTGTTAAGGTTAATTTTGAGTGTGTAAAAGCTTTCCACGTTCATTTTCTTTGCCAATAAACAAGCTGTACCTCGAAATAAAGAGTAGGATGTTACCTAATCTAACTTTGCGTCTGTCTTGTTCGGCTGTGCGTGCGTTTAGGTGTGTGTGTGTGTGTGATTGTGCATGTCACAGTGTGTACATGGTGTCACGTTACATCTCGAAGCTAACTGGTCAATGAGTCTCGTCTGTCATCCTTCCTCCTGTGAGTCATCGGTGAGGAGTTATCTGTAATCTCTGAGGTAGAGTGTGTTCCCTCCTGCGGTTTGAACCTGCTGCAGCTGGCCAAGTGAGGAGGCACTTCCGATAAGAATAAACTCGTGGGCGATGTGCACTTGTAAAATTCTGGCTTGATGGCAAAACTTTATGCCCCAGAAAAATAAGGAAAAGTGTGATTACAAAAACAGTCTTCGTTCGCTCTTCTACTGTAGGGATAGTAACCAATACATATTGGCAAACACAACACCCCTCATTAGAACTTAATATAAAATCTACAGATTAGTTTATCCATCAAATATTTATCATGTGCATGAAAAATTAACACCTTGTGTTTTTTTTTATGTTTTGTGGTTTAATGCTCCACGGACTTTGTCTATTAGCTCATTTTCAGTTTTGTTTTTGGTTATCTTTACTTCTTGTTTTATTTGAACGTGAGTTTTTGATTGTTTGTCTCCAGGTGAGGCATCACTCGTACTCTTCCTCAGTGATTATTCTCCTTTTGTTCTCTATCGTTTCTTTGTCTTCTTTCATCTGCTCTGCTGAATCATATGTCACCTGTTTGCTTTCAATTTAGATCTGTGATGATTTCATTCACCCTTCACGCCCTTCAGAGCACTGTTCTTGCATCAGGGTACTGTTCTCGTTAGTTTATTAAAGTCCTCTGCTTCTTTGTCGCTGCATGCCCGTGTGTGCATTTAGGTCAGGCTTCAACGCTGCAAACGTGGAGCATTGTTGCAGGTTCCAGCTTGTTGTTGGGGGATCTTGGCTTGAATTTCTGCAGTCTTGGACGGCAGATGTTCTCCTGTCAATCAAATTAATTCCCTTGAGCTCTTCTTTCATCACATTAGCTCGTGTGAGCCTAAAGTTCAGGTGTACAGCAAAGGCAAAACAAGTGAAATTAAGTCGTTTTAAATCTGTTCTGAAACCCAGACACATGACTGATTAAAGGCCTAGTATTCCATGAAGGAATGCATATCATCCGCCAACTTTCACGCTAGAATTTTATATTCAGAAGGAACAGTTATCTGTTTTGACCAAATCTTTTAAATAACACTATATGGGACATGCTAAATCTTATGTGTTTTGTTAGCACTTGAAGTATGTGTTGACGATGACTCTCATCTACTGCCACACTAAGCATTAGCTCAAGATCTATAAAACTGAATGACATGGTACTTTTTTGTGCTGGCTAATGATTCATTCAATTCATTTTATTTATATTGTTCCAGGTCATGGCAGAAGTTGTCTCAGGTCACTGTTCAAAAACGTTCGTATACATTAAAAAGACCAGTTAAGTAAAAGGTATCTATCTAAGGAAGCCAGCAAACTGCAATGAATCTTCACTTCATCACAGTCTTCCATTCTGAGCAAGCACAAAGGCAACAGTGGAAAGGAAAAACTCAATTTTAACTGGAAGAAACCTCCATCAGAACCAGACACAGGATGAGCGGCCATCTGCTTCGACTGGCTGGGGTTTGCCAGAACAGGCACCCACTTTGAACGTTATCAAACATTAAATGGCCATTATTACTTATTATCAGCCCCATAAGTAGCGGTCGAAATGCCCCTCCTCTACCTCCTACTACGTTCAAAGTTACATTGCTAGCTTAGCGCTCATCATAGCTTTGCATGGTTAAGTTTAGAGTAAAGTGTCTCCTGTTACATTTCGGGTCTTGGTTAGGTTTAGGCACAATGGGAAGGGGGTAAAGTTTAGGTTTTGTCCCCTGGGACAGGTATAAGGTTAGGTTTAGGCACGAGGGCAATGTGGTTAATTTTAGGTTTGGGCGTCTGGGTCAGGTGTAAGGTAACGTTCAGGAAACGGGTTACGTAAGCCGAAAAAAAAAAACCACACTTCCTGGTTTGCACACGTCACACTGCTTCTTAACAGCGAAAATCACGATAACGTAACTTTGCACCTGTTAGCAGGTACAGGAGGGACAGTCTGACCGATTCAAATGGGGATTAAAACTACTAATAACGTCCATTTAATGGACTGACAACATCCGAAGCCGCTGAACAGGAGCGTATTACCATTCCCCTGATATTCTTCTGTTTCTGTCACCATGTTTGATTCACCATCCTTTTGTGGCTTTGGAGAAACACAGAAAATTATATTAAAACATGCGGCTCAATCTGGAATTTAGTGGTTTGATTTGATAGCAGTAAATCGTATACCGGTAGGTATTATTTGCACAAAAAATAAATTCCACAATACAATAGTATTGTGGTAATTAAAATATGTTAAAGCAAGCGATGCAACCAAGTCTCCTGTTGATGAGGGATTTGATCAGTGAATGTTTGTAGTTTTCTAGAAATGTCTTTTTATGGACTGGATTTTGACACGGCAGCCACATAGGGAACTTTCTTATGCTTAGATACACGCAAAAATGGAAGTTTGTGCGTTCATATGGTTTTAGATGTTGACCCCAAGTTAGCCGACTGAAGAAGAGGCAGAGTCAGGCGTACAAAAGGTACATGATTTTATTTACCCGCGCACATATTTACAGGCTGGAAGGGAAGACAAGGGACAAGGCGAGTATCTTGTAGATTGGCAGGTTGTTTGAATAATGAATGTTAGTTTTGAGGATGATCTCTGCTTACAAATGTTTGTGTTGCAGATTGAGCTGGAGAGCAAGGAGAGAATGAGGTCCTGTAGGTTTCCAGAGAAGGTGAGTGGCGTTGGAGAGGATCAGGTTGGACGTGCTCTGTGGTGTTCTGATCCAGGTCCATGTTTGACGATTACAAGATGATACCAGGATGAAGTCGCAGAGGACAAAGGCGGTCTTGGAAGACTCGAGGACGCAGGACTTGGAAGTCACTGGAGAAAAGTACAAAAGCTATGGTAGTTAAACTGTTTGGAAACAGGTTTGCCTGCTGTCCATTATTTTACCATTAGACAGGGATGTCGAACTAATTTCCACTGAGGGCCACATCAGCATGATGGTTGTCCTCAAAGGGCCAGATGTAGCTGTAAGACATAAATGTAGCTAAATTTAACTGTAATGTAAAATAAATGTAACTACCCTTTAATGTTAAATAACTCTGAATCATTTACTTATTTGTTCATTATTTATTTATACAGTTCCATTCCACCACATGTGGTGGAATGACAAATAAAGAACCTTGAATATTTGAATCCTTATTCAACATATAAATATTACATACATATATTTATTTGCATAGATGTCAAAAAATATGTCTGCCGTTATAAGATAAAACCTTTTAACTTGTCAGGTTATGAAACCCACATTACTCCATAAATCAATGATCAAACTTGCAAGTGAATAAGGAAAAATAAAAAAGTTATGACATTAAATGTGTCCAAATCTTTTCAGTCATAGTTAAGCGCGGCAGAATAATGTGTACGGTCCAACCAACAGGTGTGAGCTGCTAAGAACATGTGACAGGTGTAGCATGCCTGGCAAGGGTCATACATCCAACTAATGAGAGATGACATTGTTATAGAAAACATTTACCTGCATAAACCTGCAATCCCAAATACACTGCTGCAAATTTAACATAATATAATAAAAGGCATTTTATTATATTAGGGTAATAAACTCAAAATAACAACATGAGGGTTGAAGGCTCACTTTGGCATACATACTTAGCTCCATATTTGGTGTCAAAATGCCGACGTAGATTGTACTCTTTGATGACCGCCACTGCCTCATAACACAAAAGACATAGCTGTTTCTCTCCTTGAAGCACAAACTTACATTCACCTTCCCATCTTTCTTGAAACAACTTTCATTTGCATCCATTTTTATCTTCCTGGACATTTTGGGATCATTGTTTGTATTTCTCAATTCCACTTGTTCAGAAAATATCAATGTGGAAAAAACTGCAATCTAGTGGTGGGATGTTACTTCGAGTAACATAATCAGTATGCATTATGGGAAATGTAGTTTGTCAGTGCACCCTTTTGACTTATTTATTATACGACAATCAGACTTTTGAAGCTCTCGCAGGCTACATAAAATGACATGACGGGCCACATCTCGCCCGCTGGCATTGAGTTCGACACATGTGGCATAAGGTATCATAACGTTCCAGCGTCGGAAGAACGTCTGGCCGGAGCTTAGTCCACAGAGTAGTTGTCCAGATCAGGTGCAGGTGTGGAGTGGTGGCTGACTGCAATGAGTGGCAGCTGTGGAGGAAGTGACTGTGGCTGGAAACCTATCACACAGCGTTGCTTATTCTTCAGGTTATCATGCTCACAACATGACATTGTTTAAAAAGATGGAAGTCACATGACTGAACTTTTATTTTGACAAACATACATTTTACCCAATTTGTCACAATGGCAGGTTCGGTTTTACAAATGTGCAAATTGGACCTCGTGTTGATGTCACGCACGCTAACGTTTGAGCTGTCTTTTGCAAACTTTTTGTATTTGGGGCAGCTGTGACTGAGTGGTCAGAGCAGTTGTCCTCCATTGCAAGAGTTGGGGGTTCGATTCCACCAGTAGTCACATACCGAAGTGTCCCTGGGCAAGGCATTGAACCCCTCATTGCCTCTGATGTGTCCCATTGTTTGATATCATGTCCCAATATCAAAACTCCCCTTTCTGTCCAAAATCCTTGAAAAGATAGTTTCCACTCAGCTAAATCAGTTCCTCAATGA
>JARVGV010001459.1:19926674-19938445 GCA_031762435.1 Hypsolebias longignatus | reverse complement strand
CTGTTGACAGACAATAAGTGGTGAAAATATGACACACAGGGTTTGGAGACAAAAAAATTCCTAACAAATCTTTTATCTCTGCATGTAGATTAATATTATTTTTTATATTACTTCAGCTGGAATAACCGTATACTGTATTGTGAATATAAAGTAACATTTGCATGAGCAGCCATTAATTTTTAAGACTCGAGCTATTTTAAGATGGCAACAATTAGTTTGATAACATTTTAGCATTTTAACACTAATAATATATTACTGTAACTAGTTCAATGAAATAAACTGAGAAAAGTTAATTTTACACTATAAAAACAACTCGTGAAATTATAATCAGAATCAGCTTTATTGTCATTGCACCGAGGCACAACAAAATTACATTTCAGTACAGCCCCACATAAAAAAACAGACATGGGGAGACGGAGGTGTCTGAGGCTGCAGACTTCGGGAGGCACTGCCCTTTTTAACTGTTTTGTATAGTTTGAAAATTGGTTTAAACAAAGTGTAAAAGGCAAGTTCAAGAAAAAAAAAAAGGCCAAGTCTTCACATTCTGCCCAGATTTCTAATATCAGTTACTTTGTATTATTTTCACTTGATTTCTCGTTTTTCTGTACGTGTCACAGGTTTTATCCATCCAGCAATGTTTTCTCATGGTATTTCTGACACTTTTACTTTTAGATCTTTTTAGACAACACTCCTCTTTATGTCATCATCAGCAGGGATGCTCAGGACTTCTTCCTTAATTTACGACTCCGTTGCACTTACAGTGTTTACCATCTGACTGTCCCCCCCAAATTCTGAAGTTTTGGAAACATTTAGTTTCAAGCATTTTGCTCTAATCTGAGTCTATTTAGAACAGAATACTTGCCAAACAGTTCTGAAACAAAAGAACATCACGCAATGCTGAGCGATGATTGAAGCAAAACTCCAGATACAAGCAGAAGAACAAGGTGGAACATCATGGTGCCGTGTGATGGGAAGGATTTACGTTGATGCCTTGCATCAAGGCCTAGTGCTGACATGTTAGTCTGCTACATGGAAAACTTCACTAATGCTCCTGTGACTGGATAAATCCTAACTGCAAAGCTCTAAAATCCCATAGAAAGCCCTTACAGCTGAGTGAAGGGTTAACATCAGGACGTTAATGGTGTACACTGATGAACACTGATGAGTCAAGCCTTGCATATCCTTTTTCCCCATCTTTGGTTGTTTTCCCGAAACCCTAGATGAACAGACTTGACACGACTGGTGGGCAAACTGATGGAAGCTTGAACCAGTAAATAAATTAACATGAAAAAATGAGCCTTTTTGGTGTTTTTTTCTATGTTATTGTCTTCAAGTAGTTTGTCCATTTTTGCCTACTCAATTATTAATTAATATAATTTAAAAAATAAAAAAAAACAGCTGGCTTGTGCAGCCTAAATTCTGAACAAGTACATTTGTAAAAGCACACATTTTCTAATCTATTCTGTACTTTAAGCCTAAACCTCACTGGTTAAATAGAGCAGTTAGAAATTGGTTACTGTACTAGTTTACAAGTGCATTTTGGCCTTAAAAGAAAACTCCTTCTTCTTACTACAAACTAGTTACCAAAAAATTTAATTAGCTTGAATTGCTAAAAGATTTCTCTGTTTTACTTTAGCAGAAAGTTTATCTGTTATTGGCCTTCAATTCTTCATATTTGTATTCATATTAGATTAATATTCTTTTTTATTCAATTCAGTTCTTCTCTGTGAAAGTGATGCCAGTCTGAAAGTAAATGAAACAGCATTTGCTAGAACTGTGATGTAAATTTTTAGATTTTTTTTTTTTTTTTATTGTAAAAGGGCAAAAATCCTATTAGGTCTTGGCCCCAATCTGACTAGTTGACACTAGGGATGTACAATATTACCAGCACAGTATAGGTATTTGCCGATATTAACATTAAATTTCAATATTGGACATCGGCCATTCCATTAAAATAACGCTGATATAAAAGGAGCTGTTTTTGCCTGCAGCGGCAGCACAACGTGATGATGTCATGCGTGCAATGCCCGAATTCAAAATGTCGGCAATGTGGAAGTTTCATTTTTTTGTTGGTGAGGAAATCAGCTTCCGAAGATTTATGGACTACGTCGAGCCTCGCTACATCGTCCGCAGTCAGAGATATTTTTTTGACGTAACATTACCCGAGTTACAAGCCGTCATTTCCGACGTCATTGAGAAGCTAATAGCCGATAGCACAACTTGTTGGGTGAGTTTTACCACAGACGTTTGGACGTCGTGTTAGCCCCGTTAGCATGATTAGTCTTACAGCACAACGGATGGACAAAAACTTTGAACTTAAAAAGTCTGTCCTTCATGCACGGGAGTGCAGAGGATCCCGCACTGCCTCCACCAGTGAGACAGCATCGCAGGTGACTAATGCTAATAAATAATATTTAACACTTTTCATTTAATTTACAAAGTAAGTTAAAGTGCTATGCATGTGGCTGTTACTGAATATGTCACTAGCTCTTGCAGCTGTTGCACAATTTTTATAGCAAATAAGCCTAAATAAGAGGCTATGTTCTGACAAAGGAACGTGTGTAAAATATCAGTATCAGCATTGGTTATCGGCCGAATAAGTTTTAACATATTGGCATATCTGATATTGGCCAAAAATCCAATATCATGCATAGTTGACACTTTTACTTCCATCAAGAAAATCTCTGCAGGCCTGTCCAATAATGGTCCATTAGGTCATCCGGACGGTTTCTTTTATGTGGAAAGACGTTTCGCCCTCTATTCGGATTGATTGACCATTACTGGATTTTGTACCTGGATGATAGACGACTTCTGTTGTGACGGTGCTATATAAATAAACTGAATTGAATTGAACTGATTGAGCATGAACTTTGATGACTGCATGCCCGTCTACTGCAGGCAAGATACTTACCATCGCTATCAACTTAACATAGCACCACTTTAAACAAGCTATCCTTTTAAAGCGCACTGTTGTGCTCATTTCTATGCCACAAAATGAAACGTAAACTTTCAGCACATGTTTCTGATCGTCTCCTTCTGTTTTGCAGAGAGCTAATCATCAACTGAAAGCGCATGTTTATTTCATCCTGCAAGACTGCAGGAAGGACAACCCTTGTGTTGTGTGTGTTTACGTAGTTTTGAGTCTGAGAGTGAAAAGAAGTTGGATACTAATTTTCTGACATGCAAACAATGCCACGGTTGATAGAACATGTTTAAGGTGTACTTTTGACTCAGCTGTAGGTGTGAGTTTAAATGAAATGTACTCTTCATCTGTTGTTGGAAACATGCATGCATGGCTAAAGGCCAAAATAGGCAAAGGGATATTCACTTAAAGCATTTACATATGTGAGCTTTATAGTTTACTAGTCTTACTAGTCTTTTGTAATTGTGTGTTCGCATGGACAAAACAGAAAGACATTCAGAGGGAAAAAAGAAGACGTGAAATATTTTGAGCCGCACATTTAAATTTAGACTGTAGCTGTAAGATGAAAGCAGTGATTTGCATTTGGCAGTCATTGTGTAACTGAGCTGACTCTGAGCTGACCTCATTAAAAGGGGGTTTGTTCCTGCGTGGAGATGTTTTGTCAGAGTACAGCAGTTAATATAAAACTGATGTACTGTACCTGCGCACTGGCCTCTGTGTGTTTAAACAAGAGATAAAGAGCATATTGAGGTGATGCGTGTGTGTGTGTGCGTGTGTGTGTGTAGAGGGGTGCGTGTGTGTTGGGGTTAAAGTGGTAGATTGACTCCACTGGAATGTGGCGCTGACTCAGTCTGTCTGTCAGCCATGGCCATGTTCACTCTGTGAACTTATTCACACTGCGCTGCCGTGTCAGGGGGGCAGCCTGTTGCCTCATGTTGGATTTCCGGCAGGATTTCTTGGACTTTCAGGGAACAGGACTCCAGGAATCTCAAGGAAACAGGCTGGATTCAGGCTTCACTGTCCTTTTTTCTTGTGCAACACATCAGCGTTATTCTTTTTTTTTTTATTTGGTATAAGATGTTTGGTAGAACAAACAAAAGACTGTGTTTTAGCCTTGTTGATGTTCAGGAAGTTTGCATATCATAATAACTAACTGGATTCCACCAGAACTTGAATCCCATACTTCATCGCTTTCTGCATTTCAGTATTCATTCAGAAATTGTGAATAGGTTGGACCAAACTGGCACAAGAAAATAAAATTGATCAGAATAGAGCACTGCTGTGAGCAGACATGTTTTCAATTTTTAACTATTATAACTGGCCATAGGTTTAAGTTTGGAAAAATTGTGGAGTTTTTGGTTTCTCTTGATCCAGATCACATTTTAAAAAATTAAATAGGATCCCTATTAAATGAAACTAAACCCATCATGTTCGGTGACTTAATAATTTGTAATGAACAAAAGAAATCAATGGCAAAGTATTAAAACCTTTGCTAATGCTATTTACATATGACAATATTTTGGCCTACAGGATTTTATTTTCTTTAAATTGCAGACATTTTGTATTTTCTTGAACATTGTCGTTCTAATCACATTTCAGTGATCTGAGCATAAAAACATCTAAGATAAGAGAGGGTTTTATTTGCTATGAACCATTCTATGACCATTTGAATAATCTTACAACGCTGGACTTGCTATCATGATTTTTCTATTTGTTGAGAGATGATTTTGTGTCCTCTTTCAGTCAAGTGAGTTTTAAAGATCTTTTTCTCATTTTTGTTTTCAGCATCAGATTGAAATATTTCACATCTTGTCACTCATGCACACAGGAAATGTAATGTTTGGCCTCTTTCCTCAATGAAAAGTTTGTAAAGTCTTTGTCTCAACCGTTTTAGTCACGTTTTAGGCATTTCTATGAATGAGCATTTCAAATGTCAGTCAGAAATTGGGTAATAAATATGGGAAACAAAACATATGTTAGTAGCTTCAGTGTATAAGTCGCAGGACTTACAAATTCATGCAAAATGTGCAACTTATACACCAGAAAATACAGTAAGTTTTCCTTAAGGAACGGAGCAGAAATCTTTTTTTTTTTTTTTTTTTATAAAGAACCCACTAAGGACTTCTGTTCTGTTTAAGCAGCCGTACATTGGATGAATAAGAGCAACACGTTTGTACAAACCTAGAAAGGACCACAATGCATGTTTCTCAGCGTTTATCACCACTACATCTGTCTCCTAATGCTTTTTCTGCAGCTGTAAGTTGAGACAGATGTTTTTCTTACTGTATGTTAAGTCTTGATTCCCAGATGTATTGGTTTTTCCCAGACAATCCAAAGCTGAGAAAATAGAATTACTTCAAGATGGAAGGAATTCAAACTCCTGCTCCAAAGATTAGATGGCAATTTGTCTCTCAGCTGGACAAAGCAATGCTTTTGTTCATCAGAACAATGTTTAGTTAATAGTAGAGGATTACTGTTTGAGTTTTCATCCATTTAATCCACTAACATTTGCATTAACATGTGTTTAACCTCAAAGTTTAAACCTATGGTAAATCCTTGTCCTTGTTAAATTATTGACTAACACAATACGTTTGAACAACAAAAAAGGTTGAATCATGTCATCTGGACTTGGTTTTTTTGTTAAAAAGAAATGTTTCGCCCCTCATCCAAGGGGCTTTGTCAATCTGAGGCCTAGCCATCTGGTATTACCCAGAAGCCACCCTGATTCCTGTGTTTCAAGCCTGCTCCAGATACCCCAGATACCCCTGAACAATACGTTTGAGTTATCCAGAATAACTTCTATTTGCATCATTTGTGTTTAGTCTGTCAGCAGCAAAGGGGCATGTTTATTGTTAGTGCAGATTATGAAGTTTTGTAATCTCAGTTTTTGAAGGAGAGAAGCCTTTGTTTTTGTTCTATATTCATCACATACCTAAAATTAGTTGTTTACCATCCTCTGAAGCCATTTATTATATCTGTCTTTTCCAGATGGTGCGCAGGAAATAAGATAAAGGTTATCTTTGGATACCTGTTCTTTTTTATTTTATGGTTAAAAAAAAAGTCAGTTCTATACATAAAGCATCATTATTGGTATTGTATGTGTTCCTGGTTCAGCTGTCACATGAATAGAAGCTGAATTTGTATGTGCTTAATAATCTGCTGCACCTTAAATGAATTCTGGTTGTGCTTACTGACCTCAAACTGATTTTATGTGGTACATGGCGCTGAAAAATCTGTCAAAATAAACCGTTTCACTTAATGCGCCTTATAATCCATTGCGCCTTATAGTCTGAAAAATGTGGTAATTTGTTTTTTAAAAGTAATGCAGTTATGATAAATAGTCAACAACAACAATCTGAAGTATATTTTATAAATATTCAAAAGTATAACATTTAGCAAAGTTTTTACTTTATTCCAAAGTGAAACGCTGGACATTTTGATTATTTTGACATTTAAGTGTTCATGATTCTGTTTAATTTTGCTTTTAATGAAAGCTGGCCCTAAAACTTGACAGATTAAAAAAAATAATAATAATAATAAAATAAAATAAAATTGTCCTGCAAATAATATTTTTATTAAATAAAAAACTACTTGATTATCTTTTAGCAATAACAGTATGAGAATCAGGCAAAGGTATCATATAATTAAAAGGCACGTTGATTCAAGTGTTTTCAGTCAAATACTTATCAAACAGCAGTTATCATAAAATACTAATGTTTACCTCCCACAGTAAGTTTTTAAAGAGATGGGATTTCAACAGGATAGTTACACCTCAGTTGTAAACACGACAGCATAAGTATCATAATTTGTATCATTTTTACTCCACACGGGGCAAGATGAGCAGTGACAGTCATTACTTAAAAATCCTCAACAAAGTTCATGGAAAATGGTCCAGAAATCTGTCTGAGAACAGAACTGGAAAAAAAAAAATTGGGACACGCAAAGATCCATTACTGAAAACACAAACTTCATTGTTCATAATACAACAAAGTCCAACTCCCCCATTTATTCTTCATATTAAGTCCAAATCCCATGATTCTCTTTGACTCTCACAAAGATCTTCAATTGAATTACTTGAAGAATTTTCTCTGTATTTTCTTCACTCAGGGTTTTGTCATCTACTTTTATCATCTACTTGTATTTATCCACAAATGGTCCATCAACATGTAAAAGTAGCTAAATATAAAGACAGAAATTGAAGTTGTCACTTGATATGTGGCTCAATAATAACAATTGCTGCTAAATATTGTAAAAATGAAACGATGGACTGAACTTCCTGCACTTCCGCAGTGTTCTCAGGCGTCAAAAACACAGACTAAATCAACCAGTTTGACGTAAAATATGTTCGTCTGCAACTGATCCCGAGGGATCGCTGTCCACCCTCGAGCAAACAGCAGGTTCTCATAGCCCTGTCAATAGTGCATGTGTGGCGAGAGACGCTTTGATCCCCTTCCTGTACAGCGCCACATTCAAAGGTCTGCTGTACACCGAGGCCTGGAAGTCTGCACAAACACAGCTTTTCTGCACACTTTTACAACTCTGTGTGTTTGTGTGTGTGTGTGTGTTGTCCGTACGGCGAACTGAGCGACAGCGCTTCCCCTCTGACAGAATGCAGTTTGCTGCAGGAAAGACAAACAACTCGCACACACGCTGCACACAAACACACTCTTCCATGCTACTTGAACCCCGAGGCAGAATGCCAAAGAGCTGGAGGAATGTGACCTGGTGACCTTGGCTTGCAGACTTCCACATGGAGACCGGACACTAAGGATGGCGTGCGTCGGAAGAGGAGGCCAGAATAGCTCCGGTGTCCGGTAACGGCAGGCAGACTGTTTGTAAACCATAGCCATATGACACACACACACACACACACACACAGTGTGCAGTATTTGCACAGGTGATGAAAACACATGCACTCAAGTCCAGGGGTTAGGAGGCACATAATGATGGGTGAAATGCGAGGGAGGGGAAGTGGGGGGAGACTCGCTTTAGGATCAGTGTGTTTGTTTTTGCCTGTACAACACTGGGTTAACCTTGCAGCCACGCATTTTTTTGCTGTCATAAATCCTGACTTACCTGTTTGACGTTTCTAGTTTTCTTTTTTTTTTTTTTTTTTTTTTTTCAATATTTACATAAGAGGCCAAATTTGACTCAATTAACATATTAATCATAAAAAAATCGCCTACAACTAGCTTCCCTTGTGCCCATGCAATCAGATCACGTAACAGTTTTGAACGTCTAATAACTTTGCACACAGGTGCTTTCAGTGCATGATTTGGCACACGCGGCAATCTGTGTGCCAAGTTGTTGCACAATTAACTGACCTGTTTTTTTTCTTTCTTCTTCCTTCAGTGAGTGCATGCAGGATTCAACTCATGCATCAAGAAGATGGGGATAAAGCGTGCCATGAAGCCAGAAAATGAGCCTTTCAAAAAAATAAATAAACTGTAATTGTATTATCCATCCATTAGGGTGAACAGATGCTATTAGACGGCTTTGACTGTGCGCTCCACTAAACCAAGAATCTAGTTGGATTCAGATGTGATCAATATATAATTGTTATTTTCTTGGGGAGAAAAAAAAAAAAAACAAGTAAATGTGCAACTACACAGACAAAGATGTTCCATGTGAATCTTTTTTCTTATTTTAACTCCTCTGCTCAGACAGGCCAGGGGTAAACCCCACCCTCTGTGCTCAACAAGAGGACAGATATACAAGTGACAGATCAGGTCCAACCAGTCACAGATGACAAACCCTCGGTGTTGCCCCGCGATTATCTGACGAAGGGCTGAGCGCGCTACGCGACTCAGTTCTGTGAAAAGCAGTGATTTCTTGAACTTTTCCACTCTGAACCTCTTCACTTTTTTCTTTGGTTGGATATAACTCATTATTCTTTGGAAAGAAAAAAAAAACCATGAATCACACATTGTGCTAGAACATTAGCATGCAGTCCTTTTCAAATACCTTCCTACACGTCTGTGTAAAGAACCTGACCACTCAGGAGACGACTATCAAAACCTCCCTTCGTACCCGTAAGGTGCTATTTATTTTTTTTAGCCCTATCAAACGTAGAACACACAGGTGGAAGTCTTATCTGAGGCAGACCGTCTGGTGCCAACAGGTTGTAAAGCAATCAGACGGCAGTAACACGTACCTCTACCTATTAAATAGTTAACAGAGTAGAGAAGAAACACCCTGCCTGCAGAAACCAACAGCTCCCATCTGTTTCAGGATGAACTCTTTTAGTCTCCCTCCATTTCTGTCACTCCAGAAACAAGACTCGCAACGCCACATGCAGACAGTCCAGCCTTCCTCCACGCTGGGTAGAGTTTCCACTTGAACATTCAGCACCGAGCGTGGCCTAATTTTGACCCTAATTACAAGAATCAGGGTATTTAAACTGATAACAATGTGCACTAAGGCGTCCGAGATCAAACGGCCGTTTCTTCGCCACGACAAATCCCCACCATGCGAGACCACAGCGTTTCTGATCCGTTCTAATCTCACTTATTGAACAGAGATAAATCATAGTAAGCTTTGCCCGGCACGGCCCCCAGAGCGTCTATTCAGGTCAGCCCATGAGAGATGCCACAATCACCAGGGCAACGGGTAAAACAAACAACGTGTGGGTTTTGTGAAACACTAGACTCAAACCAGTCACACAAAATGGAGTTTAGTGGGAACCAACTGCGCCCAGTTTGAGTTGTCTTTTCAACCGCATCCTGCCCTTTGTGAGACAGTGTGGGTGGTGGGAGTTTAAAAGCTGTCAGACTCTGTTTCTGATCCGTGTTTACCGCAGTGGGAAGCTATGTAAACACGCGGGTTTGCCACAACATTATTCCAACAAAGCCGGAGTTTTTGGAACTGTAGCTTGGTGAGCTTTTTCCAACTTGGAGATTAAATTCTGGCAAAAATACTGTATATATAATTTTTTTTTTAAAAAGGTACGCAACTGTTTAACTTTTCCCAGACTTTAGGTAACGTTGTGGTACGGGATGGTGACGTAGCCTTCTGGGATGTCGTACTTATAAATCTGATCATCGTGCCAGTGTTTGTTTTTAGCGAAGCAGGTCAACAATAAATTAATCACATTTATGTCAAATTCCACCCGCTTTGTGCCTTATTTTCTTCCTAAGCAATTATGACGAGCTTCTTGTTCCCAGTTCAACGTAATGATGACACACACACAGATTTGCCTGTGGGGAGCTGAGTGCATCATCATCATTATAGCCTGCAGTCCAGGAAAGTTCTTACAGTTTGTGTCACTGCGTGGCTTCTGTAGAAGAAAACTTTTCAACCTGTCAAATCCGCCTTTATACGCCTCGCATGGACACTAATGCTTAGAGCACAAACTACACAACCTGTTGCAATCAGGAGCTCTTATCTCTGCACCCAAAGGAGGGAGGGTTTTCTTATCAGCATGCAAATATAAACACAGGGACACAGGGTGAACAGTCACACACCATGCAGGGACACTGTGAGAAGAAAACAGGAAAGGAAAGCCAGGTGAGCAAACAAAACATCATAAGTTGCTCAGGATCCTTCCATCTCTGGTTTGTTGCAAACAGACTAAATGTTTTGGGAAAGAGATTTTCTTGCAAATCACATTTTTTAATTAACTTTTACCTTGTGACAAACAGCCACATCTGTCTTTGGGAGATGTTTTCGCCACCACACAAAAAATGATCGATCACATTATGCAACATGAGTGTGAGAGATTGTAAAAAGGAAATAAGAAGTCCGCTGGTTGCCAAATAGATACGGTGCTACAACACTGAGCAGCGATTCCTATAAATGACAGTGAATAAATCAAACTAGCAACTGTTTTTTTAATTATTATTATTATAATTACCAAAAAGACCGTGTTAGTGAAGAAAAAACAGATTATACAGGTTTTGATTTTTCTTTAGCTCATCAGTTGAGCTCATGGGGTGTTCTTAAAAAACAGCATTAAGACGTGACGTGACATGTGGAAGCTTTGTGTAGGCTTTCAAGCATGCACACACTGTGCCGAGATTTTCAAGAATTGCCAATTATCATAATGTTTTTTAAACTGCTTTGACTGTCGTGCGAAGAGAAAAGAAATCTGTAATTACTGTGACAATGAAAATAGAGGATTAAATTTTACAAACACCTTTCTTTTTGTGGGGTAAAGATACAGAAAATAAGTTTTAGTGAATGTTTTTTAAAACATCTAAAGCTTTAGAGGACTTTCAAAGCCGAGACTTGCGTAATAATAGGTTAAAGAATGGTCATCAGTTGTTACGGACACGAGAATAGTTTACGAGTAGAAAGTATTCGTCTGAAACGCTCATCTGTCTGACAATTTTTTTTTCTAAACTAGCAAACAATAAAACAGCTGAAAAAAATAAAAAGACTCCAGTCTGCCTAAAAGATGAAACATCAGCAGAGGAAGAATCACAAACTCTGCTGACAGGTCAAAGAAATTTCAGGAAAACAACAGAGGAACCCATAGGCGTTGGAACAATTATATGTGAAGGGGACGTGCCCACTCACTTGGACCCCCCGCCCCCCCAACATTTATCATGGAAAATTAGTTCACCCAGCAGCACCGTTTCTATTTCTTTGTGAACAAATCCATTCCACTCGATTAATAGGAGAATACTCAAACCAGTAAAAGTCCACTCCGGGTTTTCCTGGTTACCTACAACAACTCCACACCACATGCAGTGTTTCCCAGAGGTCACTTGAGGGGGCGGGGGGAGGAGGAAGAACATCTCTGTATTGCGTGCTAGCTTAGTGCCACGTTAGTGTGGTCATTTGTGTGGACAGTTGTTGTTGGGGGGGGGGGGCGGTAGGATGCGCACTGCTCGCTTAGTGCTACGTT
>JARVGV010001459.1:19904096-19917435 GCA_031762435.1 Hypsolebias longignatus | reverse complement strand
CACACACACACACACACACACACACACACACACACACACACACACACACACACACACACGGTCAATTTAGAGTTACCAGTCAGACTAACAGGCTTGTGTTTGATCTGTGTCTCTCAGATGGTACAAAGTGCAGCCATTCAAAAATAAACAGATTTTGACTAACTTGTCAACAGAAAAGAAGTCCAGTTATTTATTTTTTTTATTTTATTTTTTTTACTATTTAGTGGGATCAACAGGGGTGTGAATGCATGCACCAGTACTGGCCCAGTCCACTGGCTTCCTGTTTGTTACAATATGAGTTTTAAGATTTTACTTAAGGCTCTGCATGTGCCGACTCTTGGTTATTAGAATTGTTACCACCATACTCCTGCAGGAGCACACAGTAACAGTAATCTTTCAGACATCCAATGGACCAAACTCAAAAGAAATGTGTGGTGTCTGGTCCTACTCCAGTTTACCAGTTCATTCAAGGTCTACTTAGACTTTAGACTAAATCTTATAAAAACTCAACTTTATCATTTTCATATGATTCTAAGAGAGCCCTGACATGTAACCTTAATATGTTTGTTTTTATGTTGCAAATATAATTTTAATCATTTTATCTTTTCATGTTTGATTTAGTTGACTTTTATTACTTTATTTTTATAACTCTTATTGGTTTATTGACCAAATTGTGGTTTTGAATGTGTTTTTTAATAATGTGACAGTTAGGTTTTTAAAGTCTGATTGGGGTGTGTGTGTGTGTGGGGTGGGGGTGGGGGTGGCGTTAGCACGATGGTGCAGCTGGTTGAGCTGCCGCCTCTCAGCAAGAAATTCAAATCCTGGCCGGGGGTCTTTCTGGGTGGAGTTTATATGTTCTCTCCATGCATGGGTTTTCTCCAGGTACTCCAGTTTCCTCTCACAGATCAAACACATGCATGTTAGACTGATTGATAACTGAATTGTCTCTAGGTGTGAGTGAGAGTGAATGGTTGTTTGTCTCTATGTGTCCCTGTGATGGACTGGAGACCTGTCCAGGGTGTCCCCTTCCTCTCGCACAGTGACTGCTGGATATGGGCACCAGTGACCCCCGTGACCTGAACAGGAAGAAGCGAATAAATATGATGGATGGATGGAAGTCTGATTGGTAATGTGTGCAGGAGGAACAGCAAAGACCTGCTGCTGCTGACAGCTTCAGAATAAAAGCATCAAATTAACACCCTGATGCATGTTCAATAATCCAGGTAGAAAAAACTAAAAAAGCTGTCTGGTCCTCTGGACATTCAAAAGACAAAATAAAAAACAAAGCAAAAAAAATTTTTTTTGTAGAAACGTTTCGTCTTTCCTCAGTCTGAGATGCTGTATTCAGTCTTCCACTGTGAGAGGGTATTTATAAGACTGTGAGCTGAATACAGCATCTCAGACTGAGGAAGTCTTTTGGACGAAAGATGAAACGTTTCTACAAATTTTTTGTGCTTTGTTTTGTTTTGTTTTTTTGAATGTCCAGAGGACCAGACTTAGCTTTTTTTTTTTTTTACATCAAATTAACAGTTAAAACATTACAAGATGACTCCTTGCCTCCATTTGATATTTCTGCTCGGTTCATCTTAATGGTGGAGAACAGAGAATTAGGCAGCATAAGATTTTAGTTGTTTACTGTAATTCTTGAAATATGAATGTGTGTACATTTAACTTTTATTTTTTTAAATCATCTCTGTGGCTGAGAAAGCATTCGTCTCTCGGACAGGCAGAGATGAAGGAGCAGATCCAGCTTTTCTCTGGACGCACTTCCCAGAGTCCCTCACTCTTGACTGTGGGGGTCATAAAAGGCCCCCTCGCTTGCCATACTCCTGGATCGACGGGGTGAAGAGGAGAATACTAAACAGGAGAGGGTTTTCCCTCTGAGAGGAGGTTCCTGGAGACTATATGGTGTACGGGTAGCGGGGGTGTGGGGTGGGTTGCTTATACCATCTGGAAGACTGCGAATGCTCCAATTAACCCATTAAGCCTCACCGTCTTAAACCTGGCAACACATCTCCATGGCAACAGCTCCATTCAGGGACCAAGAGCAGGGAAGAAGAAGAAGGAAGTAGATTTGCTCCAAGGCACAAACACAGAATGTCTTTAATATTCATCAGATTCACATGTGCTGTTGGAGATATTTTGTGTTGAAATGTCCACTGACTCTCCAAAACACTGTTTGGGTTGTAGTTGGGCAATAAATGTGTGTTGGACAATGGTAATTTCAAAAAGAACAGGTGTTTTATTATTCATGAGCCTCACGCTGACGCAGACGACTCGGCTGCATGAGAACAAAAACAACTGTCTGGGGACAGATTTCTGAGTTCATGCATTCAGCTCTCGGGATTAGAGATGATTTATTCTGAAAAGATGCACTCTGTAACAGCTGTAATTATTATTAATAATAATAATAATTCATTTCTCCACAGACCTTCCTGTCTGTCTATAGAAATACAGCTACTAAACAAGAAGACATAAACATCTAACTGTAATGGATACTTGTAATACAATGTCCTCAGTTTGATGCAAATACAAGGATATATGTGTGTGTGTGTGAGCAGGGATTTCCAGTCTTTCTCTCAGACAGGTCATATCTAATTAAACACCCAGACTGTGTTTTTACAGACCCCTCTGAACCCCCTGTGTGATGGATGTGAGCTTTGCTGAGACCAGAGGTTCTGACGGCTCCGAATGATCGGGCTCTCGCTTGTTAATTGAGTTCATGTCTTTTGTTTGTGGAGTATATCTCATTTCTCTCATGGTACCATGAGGTACAGAGTCTTTTTATGCCCACTGCCCAAAGTCGAAGGTGGGTGATGACGTCTGACCCGTTTGAATGTGTAATTATTTGTGTTACCAAAATGTCTCAAGATCCACTGGGTAAGATTTACTGAAACCTGCAGGAAGTAATCATTGGAAGTATGTTAGAGGGGCCGGGATGGTGTAGAGGCAGGGCAGCCGGCTCAGGACCGGAAGGTCCCAGGTTCGATCCCCGGTCACTGCATACCTCGTTGTGTCCCTGAGCAAGGCACTTAACCTCGAGTTGCTCCCGGTAGGACTGCCTGGCACCTTGCATGGCAGTCCACCATCTCGGTGTATGAATGGGTGGATGGCTCGTACTGTGAAGCGCCCCTCATGGGGGCTAGAAAGCGCTATATAAGTAAGCTCCATTTACCATTTACCATATATATATATATATATATATATACAGTACTGTACTCTATTTGTATAGTGTTACGTCATTTTCAGCCCCCCTTTTTTGGCAGCTGCATTTGGTAGCAGGCCAAATTGACAAAGACCATGCAGACTTATGTAATGTTTTAATTCCACAGCAGAGAAAGCTATGTGGTCTCTGTACATACATCTGGGGGAAAAAAATCGGTTATCGGCCAAATAAGTTTTAACATATCGGTATATATGGGCCAAAATCCAATATTGTGCATCCCTACTATACATGCAACATAAAAACAAGTATGACACAAACAATTGTTTACATGGTGCATTATATATGTGGTGACTTTAAGTCGGAGCATAGGCTTCTAATGCAGCTTGTTGAAATTCTTAGTTTGGAATGAATTAAGAAGCACAATGCTTTTAAGAAAATAAAAGCACACTGAAGCTGAGTCAACATTTTAAAAGTTTGCACAGTTACTTTGTATTATTATGAAAAGTGTGAAAAGACACAAACCCTTATAATAAATCACTAGAAATCAGGTTTTGATCTTTGTACTGAGCGCAACGTTTTATTTAGCTACTTTTTTTTTTTTTAACTGTTGAATGTTGTTTATTATCAGGTTTTCAGCAAAGGCAGCGGATAAGCTTATTTGTTAAACTCCAAACTCATTCCCTAAAAATGTTGCAAATGATCAAGTTTTTCTCTGTTTTTTTTTCAAGCAAAATATACAAGCACTAAAAGAAAAGAGTCCTTTAGGATGGACAACACCACATGCACTCCTCTTATCGTGCCACTACAAGTTATCTTCAGTGACAACACTGCAAATTTTTGAAAGCTGATTAAATGCACATTACATGTGATTTTGGAGGATCAAACTGTCTAAACCTGAAAACAGCCTTTCATCATTAACATATCGCCTGACGAGTGGACTTTTTTCCAAGCCTGCAGCTTTTGTGTCATGCCATTGAACCATTTCTGCTTACTGAACTTTGGGTGCAGGTTGACTATGCACATAATCTAATTACCTCAGCAGGAAGAAGTAATCAATGCTCTGACCTCCACAGGGAACAAATCATTTACAGACATATCGTACAGTTCTTGAGCCTCGGCTGTGGTCCAACTCCACCCTTACTGCTGGTGAGGGAATGATAGTAGTCAGCTGAGAGACACGTTTTTAAATGTACAACACTGTGTTGGAATGTGAACCACAAAGAGAGACTTTTATTTTCTTCTTTCATTTGAGAGAAAACCTCAGCTAAACTGGTCTCTCTTTTTCTGGAAAGTCAACGAGGACAAAGCTCAACGTCACACATCCAGTACAAAACAAATAGGATGAAAAACTACAGTTCACTCCTGATATGGAAATTCTCTCTGACACAAGATCATTCGTCTGCCAAGCTCTCACCAGGTCTGCCTCTGGCTCCGCCTGCCTATCTTAATCACTGACTTAGTTTTTTTCCTCTAATGACTACCTTTAAAAGGCACTTCCTGTGAGTGATGACATCACAATGTGGTTTACGCAGGAAGGGGAGGGAGACTGAAGGGTGGAGAGCTGAAATGGACTTGAAGCCTGTTTATGTATTTGTTTGCACGTGTAAACACATTGAATCTGGGACTCTGTATATAACTTTAGCTGAACTTAGATGTATAACTTATTTTGTTTTGATTTATAGATTTCTCCTTATAGTCAACTAGATGTTGCCAATTGCAACATTTTTACCTGAGCTTAGGCCTTTTTTAGGTCACTGGTGCCCATATCCAGTACCGTGCAAGGGGCGGGGTCAACCCTGGACATGTTTCCAGTCCATCACAGGGACACATAGAGACAAACGAGACTAACAACCATTCACTCTCTCGCTCTCACCTAGGGGAAATTTAGTTACCAATCAGTCTAACATGCATGTTTTTGGTCTGCGAGAGGAAACCGGAGTGCCCGGGGAAAACCCACGCATGCACAGCGAGAACATGCAAACTCCACCCAGAAAGGCCCCGAGCAGGGATTTGAACCGGCGACATTCCCTCTGAGAGGCAACAGCTCTACCAGCTGAGCCACCGTGCTGAGCTTCGAGTATTCATACCCAAATAAACCGTGGATCCCATCTTGCAAAAACCTCTCTTGAGTCGGTTGTCCAGGACTTGTCCAGAGGAATTTGAAAAATGTTCCTGAAATTATAAAAGGGGATTAGCGAGTGTCTGGTCTGTGCAAGGGCCAAACATGTGATGATAGGCCTTTTAGGGTTTGGGGGTGGGGGGGGGGGGTAACGGATTCCCAAACTCAGGCACAAGAACAGCCTGTTCTCTACACACAGACGAGCACACACCTCTGCTTTCTGTCACTGTTGATTCAACTTGCAACATGTTTGTAGCCATTGTGTCACCGTGTTTGATTAGTGTGCATGTCAGCGTTGGGCTTGTTTAGCCCAGTTAGGTTAGAGAGTTAATCCATCACCACTTATGGTCTAAGTAGGACTAGTGGCTGGAAATGAAAGTACTGTAGTAATGTCTTGGGTTTTTTTAAATTTTTATTATTTACATTAACCTGAAGAGATCTGCACTTAACGTCTAAATGACTATAGGTACTCATCGCAATGTCAGGGAGACTATAAATTTAATAAAGTCAGAAACAAAATCTACACAGTTTGATTTATCATAATGATGGTTAATGTGTCCTAAAATGTTGTGTATAGCTGCCAACTCCTGTGTACGTGTGTTTTCTTATGGAAACAGTTGAAAAACGATCCAACAATGGCGTCTTCCATGGAAGAGCCGTTTGTGACCTAGAAGTCAACGTTTGATTCATTGGCACATATTTGCACTCTGATTTGTTGAGTATGCAGATAAAAACATGGGTTAGGCTGAGACTGTAAACTATGGTCTTGTTGACGTTTCGGGAAAAAGAAAAGGGAAAAAAAAACACGTGCATTAAAAATCCGAGCTCAGTTTGCACGTAACTCCACCGACCTGACTGATACACGATATTTACATTATTCTTTACAGCTGTCTAGCTCGATCATTCTCTTTCGTTTTTTGTATTAGTAGATCCAATCCTCTATTTTTACTTAAACATCTTCTCAACTCTATGCTTGCCCATTTCCGCCATATTTATTACAGACTACAATCAGCCGAATGTAGGTCAGACACATGTTTTTAACTAATTCCACTTTATTTACATTGAGTGCGTACCTGCATTTCAGAGTTTTGTACAAAGATGCACGAGAAACTACTGGAGTTTGATATACAGTAGTTTGGTGTTTGGTTTGGTTTTTGGTTTCATAGTTGCCGTGAACATCGTGCAGGGTACGTAGAAAACAGATCTGACTAAACGGAAATATTCAAGGTGATCTGATAAGGCTTGATTTAAAAGTTGCTGTGCAGATAAGGGTGTTGCTCTGGGCCTGCTGTCTGTGTTATCTCCTCCGGAGCCATCCAGTTCAGCCTCTGTCTTCCTGCAGGACTGGCTGCAGCCCATTCTGCAAACAGATTCAGAGCTCATGCTGGAGCCAGACATGGGGCGGGGGGGTGAATCAATCTTAAGAGTTTTCTCTGTAATTATCACTTTTGCTTTCCTGAATGATCAAAGGGCTTGGATGTGTCTCAGATTTCACGTTCACATCTGTTTGAACGCAGATGCGGATAAATGCTTTGCAGACTTTGCGTTGAAGGCTGATTTCTTTCAGTCCTTTTGTGTGCTCGCTGCAGCCACACATGCACGGAGGAGAAGGGCAAGTCTGCGCCTTTAAGAGCAAGTGTGCAAAGGCGGAGTCGGTGGAGCTATAAAACATTTCTCACTACAAACACTGGAGGGATCTAGAAGTGTCACAGCGTATCCGGAGCGCCGCCAAAACGCAGGCGCTCTGCGTTTTATTATTACTATTTTATTAGATGGAAGAAAAACCTGAAGATTAACAGCTTCAAACTAAAGTCTGTCAGAAACCGAGGGACTTTATTTCCAAGAAAGGACGCGTTGGAGACATCCAGAGGACAACTGATAGTTTTTATGTGAGTTCAGAAAACGTCTTATTATATTTCTGGGAATAAACCCGCGCGCCTTGTTTGTTGTCATGTTTGTGCCAACGCACACTCTTGTGGTGCAACTTTAAAAAATTTGTATTATTTTCATTTTGAATTATGAAAGCCAATAACAGACAGAGCCACACACAAAAAAAAATTATAATAATAATAATAATAAAATAAAAAACAGGAGCAACTTTCTAAATTAAACTTTGCCTTAATAGAGAAATAATCTAGAAAAGCAGTTTTATTATCACATGTCTGTCTATATGATACAATAATAATACAATAAAAATAGCTTATTCTTTATATGACCCATGTCTGTTTGCACGCTTAAAACTATAACGCTTGGAAATCATTATTTTATCTTTTATTTCTAAAAAGTGTCAATAATTCATTGTGGATCATCTTGATAGCAGGCATTGCCAAATAGATGACTTGTGTTGTGGCGTGAGTCACCTGCCTGCTAGAGGGCTTTTAACCATTATTATCTCAATCCGGTAAGGTGAGGGGGTGTGCGCGCGCGCTTTGCTTGCCGCACAGGTAGAGCGGGTATGGTTGCTCGGAAACCGCTGCAGGGGTGTCATGAGCGGGGTGTGAACTGCTTCTTTCAAGGTCTGACTGAGATATGCTTGAAGCAAAGACAGACTGTCCAATGATGATGTTGCCAGCCTCAGGAGAGCTTCCTTTTTTTTTTTTTTTTTTTTTTTTTTTTTTAGTGTGTGTGTGTGTGTGTGTGATCCAGCACCCAGTGGTTCAGGTGTCAGTCCAACCATCTGACCATGACCAAAAAGACCAGCATGATCTGGTCAGAATTAATGGAGCAGAAGGATTTCTCCAGAGGTGGGCTAAAGCTCTGCATGGTTACATCATTTGTTTAATCCCGTTGCCTGTAAATGCTCCTGTGGTTAAACTGCCAGAATGAACTGTCTTTGCACCTGTTGCAAGAGGAAGCACAAGCCCCTGGGGGTTCATTATCAAGGATCGTGTTGCTTCCCGTCCAGCCAAACTGACCGGACGGCCCTGGACGGGGACATTGCATGCCTTGTTGGGCAGCATGGGCTTAGGCCCATGCACCCTGTGCTTCCTGTTGTTTTAGAGCTTTGTTTCGCAGCAGCTGTCAGGTCAGCTCATAAATATGGCTCGTAGGAGACCAGGAGCAGAGGTGGGGGGTCGTGTTCTTCTCAGTCGTCACTCCTACATTATGAGGAGTGTCTGTCTGAGTGTGCACACACCTCGCATGGGTCTCCAGAGGAGCAGAGCGCCCTTTGAGTCCGTTTTGGAAAACAAAGACTGCGTTAAAGATGGTCTGTTTGAGGACCACCGAGCTCCGAGCACGATCCACAAACTAAAATCAGCTCTACAACAGTATTTTTTGTGTGTGTGTGCATTTTTAGCACGGTTCTGCTTAGACTATGACCCTGCAGAGTCAGCCAAAAGGCAGGTCCGATTTAGCTCCCAGCAAACGACCGACCCCAGAAATATCAATATGCTGTTGCGCTCCCACCCCTCCGAATATTGTATTCATTGTTTACCCAGCTCTGACACATACTTGACATGACACACGCGTGACATTAGGAGCTCTTGCAACATCAGGTATATCTCTGGTAGCAGGAGGAGCCCCTTGGTTTCCTATTCAAGACGAGCAGGATTGCAGCAGTGGAGCGTGGCCCAGTCAAGTTTTAAAATAAACTAAGCGTATTATGATGTTCGGCCTGTAAAACAGAAATCTGAACGCTGACTGTTGTTCTTACAGGCTTGCGGAGACTCTGGCTTTATGTGACATGTAAAGTTCAGACAAGGTGTAAATGTGTTCATTTTAATAAACAGCTTTAGGTATGTTAATAAGTAGAAAAACATCTTGGTGTTTTTAGTTCTTCAAAAGTAAACCTGCCCAGAAAACAATTGTGACAATCGTTGGGTCTCAAGTAACATAGAAGTCACTTGTTTTCTTATTTGATGCGAGGAGTTCCTTTTTCTGTCTTCAGGAGCAGATGTTGGGTCTGCAGGTGTATTTTGTAAGCGTGCTTCATGTTCTTCCAGCCCGCTTTTGCTTTCAGTCTTCACCGTTCATTCACGGCTGCACTTTGTCTGTGTTTTAGGTCGAGCAGAAGCACGGGCAGCCAGCCGGGTGATCTGAGTGTTTCCTGGCTTTGATGCGATCCGACTGTACCTGGAGCATGTCCACAGTGGGCCTGACTGCCCAGGAGATCTCTTTTCCCATCACAAACCCCTTCCTCCGGGGCAGCTACTGTCACAGCATGGCTGGATCCAAGCCCTCCTGGCCCCCTTATCGCCACGAGCCCTCGGAGAAGTGAGTGTTCAGCAGTCTTTTAGTGGGAGAGCAATGATTTATCAGACATGACATGTTAATGTTATACGGCTCAGATCAGACTAAAATGTTGCTTAACTCCCATGAAGTTGCTAATCTGACATGTAATTATCGTTTACAGCTTCTACTTTGCTATGGACACGCCAAACATAGATCACGGTTTTCGAACACAGCAAAAGGGCCCACCACCAACTTACGAGAGTAAGTGCACACGTTTGCTCTATCAAAATACACTACGTGTTTTATCGCCAAATCATCTACCAGTGCATGTATAGGAAATGTGGTTGTGTGATTATATACGCAGAGCAGGGATGCACAATATTATCGGCATGGTATCGGTATTAGCCGATATTAGCGATAAAGATAAATATCGGACATTGGCCATTCATCAAAATAACTCACAGAAGGTACAAATTTGCACTGTCCGAGTGTTGTCGCGTTAGAGAGAGTACTGTAAATGTCATGAATCAGTTTGACATTAAACATAATACAAGTTGAAGTGTTACATCATTTTTAGCCCCTTTTTGGGCGTCTGCATGTGGTAGCAGGCCAAATTAACAAAGACCATGCAGAATATTGTAGTATTTTAATCCCACAGCAGAGAAAGCCACTGTATGTGGTCTCTGTAAGTAGATCTAGAGAAAAAAAATATTGGTATTGGTATCGGTTATCAGCCAAATAAGTTTTAACATATTGGCATATCGGATATCGGCCAAAAATCCAATATTGTGCATCCCTAAAACAGAGGTTGATGATTTTCCATAATTTGGTCTTTTGAATACAGTACTGTATATTGTGAGCAAACTTTGTCCATTCATCCCAATAACACATAGGTAATGGTTGTTTTTTTGTTATTTTATTTTTTGTTAGGACACAAACACAGTCCGAGCTCACAAAGGTTACCTCCAAAGAAATCCCGGCCCACCCATCTGACCCTGTCCTGCACTGCAAACTCGTCCGCCTCTAGTCCTGCTGATGACGACCAGGTGGTCCCCTCATTCCAGAGGCTCTCATTCAATGAGTACAGCAGCCCACCAGCGACGCCAGACAGATGTTCGAAACCTCTTCCACCCATCCCCCCACAGACAGATATCTCCCCTGAGCAGGCTATGGACAATGAGGTAGAATTTTTCACAAATACGGACGAAAGTCACCGCCTGGTGGCTACTGTTGACCAGTGTTCCAAATCGTCTCCTTTTCGATACGGATTTCCCAACCGAAGGAGCTTCAGGGACTGTGGACAAATTAATTATGCTTATTATGATGGTCCTTTAGGACCGCAAAGCCACCATCAGCCCCAGCAGCACCATCAGACACATCCACCACAGCAAGTGCGAGAACATTATGAACAGAAGCGACCGGAACCACCTGAGCCAGTGGTTTGTCCGAGACCGCAGGACAAGACTCAAAGGAGACTACGACGTTCTCACTCAGGCCCAGCAGGCTCTTTACACAAGCCCTCACTACGCCTCACATGCCCCAGACGCCATGCCAGCGGAATGGATAAGCCAGAAGTGCCACCCCCCATCCCTCCACGTATACTGAAGTCCGGAGACTGCCGCCGCTGGTCAGCAGAGGTCTCGTCTGGGGCTTACAGCGATGAGGACAAACCACCCAAGCTGCCCCCAAGGGACCATTTGTCCAGAGGTAGCTCACGCACTCCCAGTCCCAAGAGCCTACCCTCGTACATCAATGGCGTAATGCCCCCTACACAAAGTTTTGCACCAGATCCCAAGTACGTAAGCGGTCGGGTTGGTTTACACAGACAGAACAGTGAGGGCTCTCCCTGCATCCTTCCTGTGATGGAGAATGGCAAGAAGGCCAGCACCACACATTACTACCTTCTGCCTTCTTGTGACTGCAACGCCAAGAGGAAAGTGGATTTAGTTTAGTTTGAAAGGTTCTAGTTGAAGTAGTAGAGGACTCTATTGTTGATGAGCGAAAAACACTTGACAAATTAGTGAAACCAGGCGCTAACAACCGTCAAACTGCTGCTTTTACTTGTTTTGTCTTTGTTTTTTTGTTTTTTTAAATACCCCACGTATTTTTAACCCACAGGGTATGTGTGCACTGTATACAGTTACTGGTAAATGTTGGAATAGCTATCACAACAAAGATGCTCCAAGTAGAAACTATCAGACTAAAGATTGTGGGCAAAATTCAACATTGTAGAGCTTATTTTTGATATACTATTACATGAAATTCAATATTACTGTACTGTTTTTGCTGATAATGTGGTACAATTGAATGGTCCAAGCAGGTCTTGAGCTCAGTGTTGCTCAGTGTTTATGTCTGGAATGATGGGGGATGTTTTAAATGATTCACATGGGCTTTCTTTGACGATGCTTTTGTATCTTACGAGGACAAAAGGTCAGTAATGTAACCATGTATCACTTAATTAATGAAGTCTAAACCCACTCTCAGTGGATTTTTAACAAAATGAAGGATATTAGTACAATTTTTGCCACTCTGGTTGCTATTGTGTACTGAGAAAATCATGATTTCCTTTCTTGGGCATAGTTTCAGTCTTGATCAAGCTGACTGTGCCGATGTATACTCTTTTTTTTTTTTCCCCACATTGCACATTGTTTCTGGTAGCTATGCATGTTTCCTTTGGAATGTCCGGTGCAGCTTATATCTTGAAGTTATCTCTGGATGAGCGTATTTTGTGTGTTTGCGAAAATGAACAGCAGTTGTGTTGAGGTGATGCCGTGAAGAGTGACTGTCTGCAATCACTTGAGAATCGTTGACGGAACTTGTTACCGTGTGCTGCTTGTTTGCCGCGCACACACTCAATTATTTTCTGTCTGTGTTTAAAGTCTGCTTGGTTGCACATAAATCAGTGTATTTAATGTGAGTCAATATATGCTATTCTTAGTGAAAATCTCTCAAACAGTTGGAGAAGCATAGTTTTTGGTTAAGCTGTGAGTCATTGCTTGAAACAAATTCGCCTCGACTCCTACCTCATTTTGATGTTCACCCCGTATTTTACATTTTTTTCCCCCCGATTAAATTCTTCCCAAAGGTAAAACAAATAAGGAGTTTTAATGTACAGACAATGAAATCAGCCTCATGTGACAAAGTATTAGGTGTCGCATTTCATTTACCCTTTACTTAAGTCACTTCTAACCGGATATCCATAAATAGAGATTTTAGAACATGCAGATCTTAGATCAGGGAGGTTAGCCAGTTAAAACACACACGTTTGCAAAGACAGTGCAGGGTTTACCTGCCCGACACAGACTTTCCTGTTCTGCACATGCATTCCTGTCTTACGTGATTGCAGTGGGTGTGGTTTGAAAAACTTTGGCTGCTGGCAGCCAAAGAAATGTATGAGTTTTACTGTTTTAGATTATTCACAAAGCATCAGGATGTTAAAGTAGCACATGTATTGAAGTAAGGTGTTCAGTTTGGGAAACATAACTGCTAAGGTCAATCGGTCATTGAAGTATACTCCCCACCCCCCACCTTCTCACAAACCTTCCCAACACCATATTTCTTTTGACTTAAATGTTTACATCTTCCACTGTTTAATCTTAAGGTATTCATATGTCTTATTAGAAATGATGAAACTGAATGAAGACGAGCGTGTCAAGGTGTGACTTCTCTGCTGTGGTTAAGACATGCACTGGGAGAGCTCAGTATACTTTGTACAGTATTTAACAATTCCATTTGTTATTAGTTGAAAAGTATGTTGTCTTTTAAAAGAAAGCAAAAATAAAATGACTTATTTATGAGCTCGTTTCAGTCTATTTATTCATGTTTTTTTTTTTTTTTTTTTTTTTTAAAAAATATTAAAAAAGATTTAAATAAAAAAAGCT
>JARVGV010001459.1:19857463-19871586 GCA_031762435.1 Hypsolebias longignatus | reverse complement strand
TGTGTGTGTGTGTGTGTGTGTGCGTGCGTGCGTGCGTGTGTGTGGGTGTGTGCTCCCAAACCTGCTTCTACTTCGGATGAAGTGCGAAACGTCTTCCTGTAACAAATAAAGTCCAGTTGTTTCTGTATTGAACATTTTTTTTAATTTATCATGTCCTGGATGACTGAGAATCTTCACCAGCAAAATTTGCTCAACTACTAGGGAACACCTAAAGAACAAATCAGGAGTTAATGGGTAGTCAACCAGTACTTACTGGGGAAAACACAGCCAAGACTTATAAAAGGACTACTGGTTAGTTATCTTGTAAATTAATAGGAACTAATGAAGAACTAATGGGTAGTTACCAAGGAAACCCAAGAGGAATAAATCAGGAGCTAATGGGTAGTTAACCAGTACTTACTGGGGAACACCCAACCAAACCTTATTAGGGGACTACTGGTTTGTTACCACATAAACAGAGGAGAAATTCTCCAAGTGGGTCCTGAATAAACCCTGCACCAGTGAGGTCACAGCTCATAATTGTCAAAAACCTGTTTTGTGATTAGATTTTATTACCCATTAGCTCCTGATTCGTTCCTCCATTTCCTTGGTAACTACCCATTAGTTCTTGATTAACTCCTCTTCATTTACAAGGTAACTAACAAGTAGTCCCTCAATTAGGCTTGGCTTTGTGTTCCCCAGTAAGTACTGGTTAACTACTCATTAGTTCCTGAGTTGTTTCTCTTTGGCTTCCATGTTAACTATCAATTAGTTCCTGATTACTTCCTCTTCATTTCACAGGTAACTAACCAGTAGTTTCCTAATAAGGCTTGGCTGTGTGTTCCCCAGTAAGTACTGGTTAACTACCTATTAACTCCTGATTTGTTCTTGATTTGTTCCTGAGGTGTTCTCTAGTAGTTAATCAAATTTTGTGTACCTTATTGTAAAGTGTGGCCCATTTTGCCTTAACAAATGTAAAATCTATTGAATTAAGGCATTTTTGTATTTATTAAGTTTGCTTTCTTGTGGTGACCATCTTGAATCAGTTTGACTCCAACAGTTATTCAGTTTTTGATGTCCGCCTATTAATTACTTTGAGAGTTTCATTAAAATCTGTTTAGTGATTCATAAGATGCTTTGCTAATGGTACAGACAAACACATACAGAGATGAAGGCAAATACATTATCAATCCACTTTTGCAATAAAAATCTGTCTTCATCCATGAAATTGTAGATGTTCATAATGTGGTGAGGATCCAAATAGAAATGATCAGAGCATGACTCATAGATTAGTGTGGAAAAACAAGAAAACAAAACACCATATAAGACAGGACTTGACAAAGGGAGGAGGTGTGCGTTATTTCTTGACCCCTAAATGCATGGTGTTTGCTCTCTTGTCAGACCGGATAATGGTGGACTGTTTGCTGAAAGCAACAGTGTGAAGCCGTAGAATATAAAAAACCCATCCGAGACCCACAGACTCACGAGCTCCATACTAATAAAGCTGGGAGTTTGTTGAGTCTTTACCAGGCGCCGGCCTTCACTGTGTCATTTACAAACATGTTTTAGCTGCTTTTTACACTTGTTATTTGGAAATGCCCACATGTGAAAAGGCTTTTGGGCTGAAAAAAAAAATATATATATCATTGCAAAGATGAAATGGTAATTTCTAGAGAACTGTTAGTTGACTCCTTGTCCTTTGTTTACAACTGGCGAAAAGACGTAATCCAGCAAACCTGCATGTTAAAGATAAGAACGCTGCTCTGCATTCACAAATAGAAGAAAGAAAGCGGATTTAATGTTTGTTATTGTGTGAAGTATGTAATCTTGGACGGATGGTTAGTCTGCAGCAGAAAAAAACCTTTGTTCTATTTGCATTCCAGCAAGTTAAGACAACTAAGAATGCTTGGAAAATTGGATATATGGTGCTGAAATTTGACTTTGCATCTAAAAAGGTTGAATAATCAACTTTTAGATGTGAATTTATTTATTTTTTATTTTTTTATTTAAAATACCAGAATCCCTTTACTGCATGCTGAATATGCATTAAACTGCCCTTCCATAATCTGAGACTTGTTTTTCAGTACACATGGCAGAAGCAAACATTTTCTGGGCTAAAGTCTTCTTGGAAAGCAAAAAGTCTTACATGCCAAAAAAAGGGATGCTATGTGTTTTATTTCTCCAACACTGAAAAGAATAATAACAAACAACAACAAAGTAAAAAAAATTGCATGCATGCATCTTTTTAAAACTAAAATTACATCTAAATTGAAATAACTTTTAAGTTTGTTCTTTCTCTGACCAGTTTCAAAATTTGAAGCAACACTAAAAACAATTTACCGGTAATGGTATGGCAATAACTAATTACTTAGGGAGTTGAGAAGCGATCAGAGCGCAGTATGAGTTTGTTGGGGTGTCTAAACCTGCACCCTCTACTTCCTTCCACAATCATCCTCTTTACTAATGTGTAACTTTTCACTCCAAGTTGATGTGCTGGAAAACTAAGATAAGCTCAAGCATGGACTAGTTAATTTCAGTCTGCAAGACATTCCTCTGAATTCTTCATGGGGGAAGGGTGAGTTTAGGCTCAGGACATTTCCTTGTGTTTAAAAACTAGTTCTCAGTTTTTTTTCCGTTTTTTTTTCTTAAAGCTTTTCTGACATTATGAAGCAGAGTACAAACTTATTTGATTAACAAAAAGAAGAAGAATGCACATGGATTTTTTGGGGGGAATAGTACAGTATATGCTGCAATAAATAATTTTGGACGTACAAATATTGTTCAGTTTAAAACTGTACTAATAAAAGCAGATTGTTTTAATAAAAGTGTATATAAAATTAAAAGAATATAACTTGCTTCTACTTAAATTGTCATTTTATTTTTTTACAGACTACAATGGGGCTACATGAGCTGCCGCCTCTCAGCGAGAAGGTCGACGGATCGAATCCTGGTCGGGGGCCTTTCTGGGTGGAGTTTGCATGTTCTCGCTGTGCATGCGGGGGTTTTCTCTGGGTACTCCAGTTTCCTCCCACATACCAAAAACATGCATGTTAGGCTGATTGGTAACTCTAAATTGTCCCTAGGTGTGAGTAAGAGAGTGAATGGTTGTTTATGTGTCCCTGCGATGGACTTGCGACCTGTCCAGGGTGTCCTCCGCCTTTCAAACAGTGACTGCTGGATATGGGAACCAGTGACTCCCCCCCATGACCCAAAAAGGAAGAAGCAGGTAAAGATGATGGATGGATGGATGGATGGATGGATGGATGGATGGATGGATGGATGGATGGATGGATGGATGGATTAGGAGACGGCTGTGACTTAGTGGTTAGAGCAGTCGTCCTTCGATGGGAGAGTTGGGGGTTGAATTCCACCAGCAGTCACATGCTGAAGTGCCCCTGGGCAAGACAGTGAGCCCCTCATCATCCGATGTGCGTCCCATCGGTGTATGAATGTGATCTAAAGCTCTGATTAGTCTTTGTACAGATTCAGATTAGCTTTGTACAGATCTAGTAGAGTGCTGTATGAATGGGTTAATGAGGACACAGATAGTATTGTAAAGTGATTTGAGTATCTTGATTAGATAGCAAGGAGCATAAGAACAGTCCATTTATCATTATCCACTTTGAAATTTTTGGAGATGCGTCATTTTTAGATGACATCACTTTGGACTCTGTTTGGCTCGGACTAGCCTTTAGCTTGTCAGTCAACCACAGCAACCGTTATTGATAGTTAATTAACAGACCTTCACTTATGTAGCTCTAAACTGTTGCTTTACCCTTTGTACTTCCTCCTGACATGAAAAAGGTGTAACAATGGGTGTGTCAGACTACAGTATTTTATATTGTAAAGATAATGCTACACCTCAAAAGTACTGTTTTGGATAGCCTCACAAATCATTTTAATTGCTTTTTGTAATTTGAACACACAAATACAAGACTCCCTCCATTTTCTTTTTGTAGACTAAAACATTTCTGTTTCACTTATGCTGTTTTAGTAAGAGACAAATTTTAAAACGACCAGTCATTTTAGGCATTCCTTCAGTTTATGAAAGTAACTCAAAGGAACTGAACTGTTGTTTATTTTTTCATAATTTAGGCTGCTGCTCACTAATTAGTTGTGTGTAACTTAACAGTGTTTTTAGCTGACAAGTTTAAATTTAAAAGAAGATGCACTTAAGGGTTAAATACTGAAAAGAGGAGTGGCTGTCTGCTTCGCACATCGTGACTGTATTCCGTTTTTTTTTTTCTTTCTGTAATTTGATCTCTAATTTCTGCAGAACAGACCGCTAAGACAAAAGATGTTGCCTGTGGCCATGTGTGGAATAGTTCAACATAGTCTATTCTGTCAGGAAAGTCTTTGGTCTTCAGTACAACTGATAGATTACTTTAACTTTAATAAAGACTTATTCGCATCTATTGTCCATATTCATAGTTAAAAACCAAAACAAATTTATGTGTAGTATAAGAAAAGAACTGAAGTATCATAATGCAGCGCTTTAAAAAGACCCGGCCAATCAGTGATGACATTTTTAATAGGCGGGACTAATATTTTAGATTGACAGGAGCTTTATCCAATAGAACACTCCGGTGGTCGGCACTGTCCAATCACATGCGGAATCTGGTCTTCGCATCCAACGAGAGTGGATTTTCAACGAGCTCGAGAGAAAATCGGAGAAGGGCAGACATCATTTCTCTCTCAGCGTCTTTGGACTAGCTACTCGGAGGCACAGAGAGAAAAAGTATTAAAATTTTTTTTTTCTCTAAACAGGACTGTAATTAGTTAAATTATTTGACAAAACTATAGCCATGGCAGACACAGTTGTTGACACGACCGCCACCACAGAGGTTACAGCCAAGGTGCGTTTCATTCATTTTAATCTGGGAGGGGGGGGATGCTGAAGAAACTGTCGTGTAAAAAGATTTTGGTAACTTTTCTTTCTTAAAGAAACGGTTTAGCTGAATTGGACGAAACACCAGTGAGTAATTTGGCGGTTTTATCAATCGTTACGACGTTACTTGGTTCGAGTTGAGTCTAATGAGGAAACGAGAATTATCGAAAAGACACCCCCCACACACACACACACGACAATAACGAACAGCAGAGGCGATGTAGTCGTTTTCAGCGTCGAAAGCAAGTTTTTCGTTGAAGCGCGTGCGTTGTGAAGCGTGTGAAACGTCTTGTCGAGCAGACAAAGCGGTGAAACGGTGCAGCTGGTGGAGCCGTGGCTGCTGTGGGCGGGAAGCCGCAGCGCCTTCACAGCGCGCGCGGCGTCACGTCACGGTGCCATGAAAACCCTCTTCTCCCTTTTAATCCTCAATAAAATGCGCGCACGCGTTTTTTTTTTTTTTTTTTTTTTTTTTTTTTTTTTTTAACCGAGTGCCATTTTTTTATACCGAACTATAAATGTGATTCACGCTTTTGCAAAAAAAAAAAAAAAGACGTGCTTTTTGTGCTTTTATTTTGTAGGAGCTGAAAGAGAAGAAAGAAGTAGAAGCGGAGGAGGAGGATAAGAAGAAGACGGACAGCGGGGAAGCACCTGCCAATGGCACAGTGAGTGAAACACAAGCCGGCCTCGTGGTCTTTTGTCTTGGCGCCCCTCATCGTGCAGGTGTCGCTGCACCCGTCTCTCCACCTCCCGTTCAACTGTCTCCACCCCCCCCCCCCCCACATCCACACACCGCTTTGTTTGGGTTGTGAAACGGCACAGATGTTTGCTAGCAACCCTTTGCTCGTCTCCATTGGTTTCTCCAGTCTGTAGTTTCTCACAACTCGGCAGTTAATCCTCTGGGGAGGTAATAAGTGGGCCGCACACGTGCCTTTCTTACGGGTCTCAAGAGGAAGATGTTTGTCTAAATGTTTTATTCCCTTGTTGCTGTTTTCATCCTCCTCCTTTGCTGAAGTATATATTTAAAAGCCAATATTTGCTTATCAAAAGTATTTTTCCCCTTCACATTCAGAACGGTGCTGAACACGATGAGAAAAAGGAAGAAACTACAGAGGAGGAGCAGAAGAACGGAAGTGGTATGCTGCATATTTCTCTGGACTTTGTCTTCTTCACGTGCAACCTTGAGGCTGTTTCTCTTAATTACTTGTTGACTCTGTGCATGTGAACCTGGTGTTTTTAGTACAAAAAAGTAAAAGAAAAAAAAAAAAGAAAAGGCTGGTTGTGGCTGAATTTTCTTTCCGCCTGTGCAGAAAATGTCGAGGAGGCGCCCCCTGCTGAGGAGACTGACGCACAGCCTGTGAAGCGTGCAGCAGAGGAGGAGGAGGAGGTGGGTTGTCATCAATCTGAAGTACCGTACACGTTTTAATCTCTTGGCTTTGTTGATGCTTATGTGTTTTTTTTTTTTTTTGTTTTTTTTTTGTGGGGTGGTTCATTAGGAAAAAGCAGAGCCAAAAAAGCAGAAGACAGAGGAAAATGGCGATTCGAAAGAGGCAGATGTGGAGGCTTAGGTCTCTTCCCTGCTACATGTTTGCGGCACTGTCCCACCAGCCTGGTCAACATCGTGTTTTAGAGCTTGTGCTTTCTGTTTCTTTTGAAAGAGATTTCTTTTTGGTTGCTCCCATGTTATTTCATTGCACTGGAGTCTTGAAACGTGGTGGCCCTGCATACCCCTCTTTTTTTATGAAATGTTATTTATTGGTCCTTAAAATGAGCATTTTATTTTCTACTCGTAGGAGTTGGGCCACAGCATAAGATCATTATTTTTTCATTTCCTGAAGTTTCACATCAGTATGTTCGAAGCACAACCTCTATTATGTCAGTGCTGACCAGATGATCCATACATACAGGCAGCTGCTCACCTTCAAAGCTCATGTTGACCTCTCAGATACACTTAAAGGACCAAAGATAAGTTTTAAGCAGGGGGTAATGGACAGTTAAGCATAATAAGTTAAGGTGAGTTTTTTTTTTGTGTGTGTGAAGCTGCTACTTAAATCCCTGGCTGCCCTGTTAATGTAACAGATGGTGCAAATAAATAAAGGAGCTGTACGTTGCACCTCCACAGATGGATTGTTTGACCTTCTCTGTGGAGGTAGGATTTTGCAATGTTAATTAACCCCTCTTAAATCTTAAAGCTTTGGTCATTTGTTCTGTATGCATTCCACGCAAGTTTGTACCATTTATATGTTGTTTTTCTCGCATTTCTCGAGTTTTACGTTAACGGTTGAGTAGCCCAATTCTGTGTAGACTGCCTTTTTCATAACCAGAATGGCATTAGGTTACTTCAGCCACCGCTTTGTATATTCTGATTAAGAAATAAATTTGTCTTTTTACTTGTTTGGTTCTGTTTGGTATTTGATCTGTGCTGTTTCGAATACATAATTTCATACCAGATGATGTCACTTGACCCAGTTTCCTTCACATGGAAAATGGCTGGCTTATACAGGAAGATGGTTTAATTTCTCTAATGGAACTGGATGCGCTGAATCGATGGTTTTGTCTCTGTATTGTGGCTCCTCCCAGTGGTGTAGCTTAAAATTTCAGGTCAAAGAAACCCAAGCTATCAAGAATGAAAGAAAAACAGAGGAGTCAGAAGTGGTAAACTGGTCATTTAGTTTCAACTGAACGCTGAATAAAAGCAGCTTTTACAATGATGAGCACTACCTTATGACACGCTGTGTTTTATTCCACAAGAAAGCTGGAACAGCATGGCCCATACAGTTGCTGTTCCCTAAGAAACATTAGCTTGGCGTGCATCCGGTCAGTCCAGGACACTTTAGTAGGCTAGGCGTTCTGCCGAGGCAACGGTACGTTGGTGTGCTCAATGAAACCATCACATCCAAAGGCTTTACATAAAGTCTTGTCAAGGCTGGACAGTTGCCATTGCACAGCAAATGAGAAAAACAATATGCAGATGATTTCAGGATCAGAAAGGGATGAGTATCTTCCAGTGGTGACCTTTAACTGAGATGATGGACTGAGCGTGGTGGAGCATGCACCCTAACGATGACTAGAAGCACTTGCTGCTGGCTCTGAATCCCCCCACAGTCGTTTTTAAACGTCGTCCATCTTCAGAGTTACCCACAGTCCACATGGGTCTTCTCTCTGTTTGCTGTTCTTCTGTTTTGCTCGACTGAATGCCGACTCACACCCCAGTTTCAACTTCTCCTCTTCCTGACAATGACAAGAATCACTGTCATTACATTGGAACGGCTGGGAGTACGGTGACGGCTCAAAAGAGCTGCCCGTGGCCTAGCGAGGGCCCGGAGAGAATCAGTACAGGTGCATGTCTGTTGATTCCATGTGTTTTGTTAAAAAATAATGTAAAATTTGAATGCATGTTGACAAATAATACCAATTAAAAGTGTGGGTATTTGCTGTAAAAATGTGACAAGTGTGAAAGCCCTTTTTTATAGAACATTAAAAATGTTTCAGTGGATTTAGATGAGTCGTATTCGTATAAATACAAGCACTGAAAGAGCTTTTGGATTCACAGAAAGAACTTCAAGTGTGAACAGACATTAGCAGCGTGTCAGAAAAAAAACCTTGACGTTGATTTGATACATGTCAGCTAACTCGGAGAAACATTCACACAGCCAAATGACCAAAAAATAAAAACATGACCATGTTGCTATGAGAGATGACTGCAGCTCAGATGTTAGGAAACTAATCAGAGGAAGACAAAGGTAAGCTGTGGTTAGCATCACAATTATCCCGGCATTCAGACTCTAAACCAGCTGAAACTGATATTCACTCACACATGTAGCCCTAGTGTAATGGAACAGCAAGGCCATTCTGTTAGTTGTTGTAACTGAAACCATTTGGGTTTGACATGAAACGATAGGTAAAGGTACATCTAAAAAATTTAAAATATTGCGAAAAAGTTCAATATGTTTTGTCAGTTATGACATAATATGAGTTTCACTTGCTGAAGTGATTGACAAGCAATATCCAACTTTATCACAATACAGTATATATTTTTTTGTACCTGTATATACGACAAGAAACCAAGCTTTCAGCTTTATTTTCAGGTTTTTACAACTTAATCCCAATTAAAAATATACAACAAACTTTTTAGACAAGCTAAAGTATGACATATGCAAATATTTGGTTTGCAATAACGGCATCAAGCCTCCAATGACTACTAAACTTTTGCTTTTAGACGTTCACTGCAACCTCTTTATAGCGATTGCAGTTTTTCCCTAATCCTCTTAGCAGGTACATTTTATTTTTAAAGGATTTAAATTTAGAAACAAATTGAGGCAATATTACATTTCACCTGTCAGTTACATGTCAGTGTTTTGCTTGCATGCCAAAGTGACGGTTCAGATGTTTTGACGTAGGGTTCTGTGGAAAAAGTCATGAACACTTATGACTAGTCTGCGAGTGGCCACTAGCAAAGTGGATTGAACAGCTCGTGCCAACACTATTTCAAAAATCCTTACAAAATAATTATTGTTAACTTTGCATTACACAGTTATTTATGTAGAAATATGTTGTTGCAAGTGAAGCTAACTGTAGCACTTCAGCTGCAACCTGGGGCTCTTTTGACAGGAATACAGCAGTCCCTCGACACTTCACGGTTTGACTTTTGCAAACTTAAAGAGGAACTTACCCCAAAATTAACTTTTTTTAAGCTGACAAACTCCCTGGAATGTGTGTAAAATGTTGTATAGCACTATGTCTGTGTTAATTTTCATGTTTTTGTGGTATTTGTTCAAATCGGCAGGGTCGGTCTACTATACAGAGAATGGGTCTGTGGAATGGTTTGGAAGATGATGCTAAAATGGTGAAATCAATGTTTATATTTAAGAAAAAGATAAAAACTATTTTGTTGGAAAGATATATACTGTACAGTATATATATAACTTTTTTTCCAACCTTGTTTTGTTCAGTAAATAGTCCTTCCGACTTGCAGTTTCATTTACATTTTAATTCAATGATGAGCGCCAAAATGTATTACCGTATTTGTCAGACTATAAATCACACTTTTTTCTCATAGTTTGCCAGTCCTGCGACTTATAGTCCAAAGCAACTTACCATATATTTTTATTTCCCCGATTCATGATGCTTTTTTTTTTACTGATGTTCATTCATACTGACATGAACCAAAGAGTAAACATTACCATTTTATTGCATTCTATTATTGCAGTGACGAGAGGGCGCTCTAGGCTTTTACAATTATATGTTGTTCCTCTACCATTAAAACTTAACACAAGTAAAATGCCACAAAAGTGATGTGGAATGAGATTAGTAAATTTATCAGTGCTCGTCGGACTCGTTGGCTTATGTTAATTAAGCTTGTTCAGGATCCCAGGTAATTATTTCAGATTAAACGTCTGTTCTTGCAGTTTGTAAAATACACTTCTAAATAAATGCAACTTATAGTTTTTTCCTCATCAAGAGGCATTTTTTGACTGACCTATACTCTAGAGCAACTTATGGTCCGGAAAATATGGTAACCATTTTGAAATTCAATAAATGTTTAAAGTGGTGTGAAAACAATATTTATGAAACATACTCATCATAAGTAGTTTTTATTTAATGGTTTGATTAATCTAAAAGGTCAGCCTAAACCTTTTATCTTTGGTAATGCATTTACAACAAAAGGCACAATAAAAAAATAAGCTCAAAATCATTATTAAATAGTTTATTTCTCTTAAAATATACAGCAATCTCAGTACTGAAAGAACTCAAATAAATTTTGAATTCACAGTCATAATTTCTATTTACATGCTAGTTTCATTCTTCTTCAAGAAAATGTTAGGAAAAGAAAAAAAAAATAGTTTTCATTCTGTTGAATCTAGCCAAGTACAGAGCTCCAGTGAATGTTTTTCAGACAAAACTGGGCGTTTTTAAATCATGGAACAATCAAGTGGCTTCCTTTTTTGTTTATTTATTTATTTTTTAGCTTGAAGCAAGCAAATACAGCAAAAATATAATTTGAAGGAAAATCAAATTGTGTCCTATCAGTGGTTTACAGTGCTTCTCTTTACAGAGCTGAGGATTGACGTCTCAGTACATGTACTTTATTATTTACCTAATGTGCACTTTCACAGCTGCCTCTAAAAACTCACGTCTTCTCAGTAACAATTAAAGGCACAAAATTAACAAATCAGAAGCAACCAAAAACAATAGAAATAATTTATTTGTTAAAGACTAAACTGGAACAAACTGGTAACTGTACAAAGGTAGGCTTGCTCAACGTATTAACAAACTGGTGCATGTATCAAAGGTTTTGAAATGAGATTAGCAAATTGATTTCTAGAGTTTTAAGACATTAAAACTGGTATATTAAAATTTTGATCGAAAAAATAAACGATTTTCCTCCCTGCATGACTTACAAATTGATGCACGTGTGCAGTCTGATAAATGTAGTGTGAAGATAATAGTCGATGAAAACTTATTTTTCTTGCTAACCAATAAACTCCCAAAATATCCCAGTCTCAAGTCACTTAACTCCGTTAAAACCAAAGATAAAAATGCCTCCATGTTTTTGGTCCCTGCTGGTTTAACTCTGTGGGGTTCGATCACACCTCTTCAGCATGTTATTGCTGCTGAACAGTTGTCGTCTGCTCAACAAATTCAGTTTTCCACACTGGACAAGTCAGCATTGATAAAGCAGTGGGTACCGATGCCCAGCACCTGCTAAAGGACGCCCACTGCTGGATGAAGTCGAGATGAGTGTGGGACAGCTTGCTGCACCTCCTCCCCCCTCCTTGCTCTCTCGTGGTAGCGGGGAATCTTAAGGCTCCTCTGGGGGCTTTCTTCTTTCTTTGCGCATCCAAGCCTGCGGTGCGTGCTTTTTAAGACACAGTGCATGTGTTTGTGCATTCCTCCTCTCCTTCAGTACGTCTCTGAATCAGAGTCATTGAGCTCCTCGTCTTTGTAGTAGCCGTCGTGATGGCTGATGTTGTTGAAGCTGCAGTAGGAACTGTGCTCTCCGCGTAGTGAAGGCATGCTGTCTAAGGTCACGCTCTTCGAGGGGCTGGTGGTATAGTGGTTAATGGCACTGAAAGGGACCGTGGGGGCTTGGGTGCAGGGGGACACAGGCATCATGGTGGCCAGAATGAGGGCGAGGCAGTCGGCAACGTCTTTGTTGGGGGCACAAGCCAAGGCGGGTGTGTAACCTGAAGAGCAGAAAATGATCGCACAGTTTAAGGTTTTAGGATTGATGCTGTAACAAAGTGTCAAAGGCAATAATTTAACACTCAAAAATAGAAAAGAAAAGAAGACCCAACTTTTGTAAACAGCTCTTATGTTAAGCTCCTTTCAACTTAAAAAATAATAATTGAAAAAAAAAAAAAATTATTTAAAAAAGTTATTAAAAAAATTGTGCTTCCATATTCTTATAAAACCTGCTGCCATTGACAAATTAATTTAACTCCTAATCCTCATGCCTGCCATCCATCCATCCATCCATCCATCCATCCATCCATCCATCCATCCATCCATCCATCCATCCATCCATCCATCCATCCATATCCTCTTCTTCCATTTTGGGCCGCAAGAATCACTGGTGTCCATGTCCAGCAGTCACTGTGCGAGGCGCGGGGGACACCCTGGACAGGTCTCCAGTCCATCACAGAGACAAACAACCATTCACTCTTTCATTTACACCTAGGGACAATTTAGAGTTACCAATCAGTCTAACATGTATGTTTTTGATCTGTGGGAGGAAACTGGAGTGCCCGGAAAACCCTCTCATGTACGGAGAGAACATGCAAACTGCACCCAGAAAAGAAGCCCGACTGGGATTTGAGCCAGTGCGACCTTCTGCTGAGAGGTGCCACCCTTATACAAATGTTCATTCATACTCATCTGCTCACACAGACTCATGTTCGTGCTGCTGTTCGATATGTTGTTTTTGTACTACTAGTGCTTAGCATATTTTTAGTTTAACATTTTTCTTAGATCTTATTGTTTTTCTTTATAATTTATAATTTTGCTAGCTGTAACTGGGATCCTGTGTACACAATTTCACTCCACATGTGGTGTGAATGACAAAGAAATTTTGACTTTTGACTTAAAAATATAAAATTTTCCATTTTGTTTTCCTCCCATTCTTTATTTATATTTCTCTTCTTGATAAGTGATTCTTTGATGCAGGTATTGACAGCTCCAGATCTGCACGCCTCTGATCTGTGTTTGAAGGTACAGCCTGCTCAGTGTTGTCATGTTGACTTGCTTTCCCCTCCCTAAACTCCTTGTGACAGATGCTGCTCTTTCTGCCTCCACATAAGCCTAAAGTTTCTTTCTGTTCAACAGAAGCTTTTTTCCTCTCTGGCCAAACGATGGCTCTTCCTCAAGCACTCTGAGCCCAAATGCAGAAAATGCTCCAGTCTATTTACCATTCTCATCGACTGCAAGGACACTGGCTCCCTTTGCGAGCAGCTCTTGCACCACCACAATCAAGCCGTTTCTTGCAGCCACGTGCAGAGGCCTAAAAGGAAACAAAAGTTCAGATAACTTGTTTGGTGTTTTTGACTTTTTAAACCCCCACCCCCCCAAAAAAAAATTAAAAACAAAAACCTAAATCATCGTTCAAACAAAGCTGAAAAACTAATGTGACACTTACGTCTGTAAGGCTGCATTTGTAGCATTAATGAGGTTTCTGTCTGTAATCTTCTCCAATATCAACAAGGCACTGGTTTCATGTCCCTGGTGTAATAAGAGTAAAAAGACACGTACAGTAGCTTAAGACATGCAGTAGATACACATGTACTGATGGTTTTTCAAACCATTAAATAGAAGCTGCTGTATACAGTAATGGCTTAAAGGTCCACTGCCATGACGTTTAAACTTTGCATAAAATGGCACAACATATATATCATTGAACTATTTTCGTTTTTGCAAACAACATGATAAATATATGAAAATTTCATTGAAAGTCATTTTAAATGTGGCACTGTTTGTTTTCACTGAAAATCCGGCTATTTCAGCGTACGACATCTGTGACGTACGAGCAGGAGTCAGCTGGAACGCCCACTGTACAATTCAATGATGGACATAAATAAAGTCACTAATTTACCTATTTAAATGAAGATTTGAGCGATTTGTCTTCAGTTTGGCTGCACTGAGCTGAGTGCATGTCTGCTGATGCACGTGCACGTACCGGCGTATAACGAAAATATTTAAATAAAGCTGATTTGAACATTTATAAAGATAATGTTCAGCTCAGACACACTTCTGCTATAATATC
>JARVGV010001459.1:19818476-19829035 GCA_031762435.1 Hypsolebias longignatus | reverse complement strand
GAAGAACTGATGGGACCGACTTCCTGTTTGAAAAAAGCATCCCTTTGGTTTTATCAGCATTTAGGACAAGTTTGAGATGACACAAATCTGATTGGATGATGTCAAAAGCAGATTGCAAAAGCTGGAAAGCCTTAATAACTGTTTTAGCTCGACAGTAAACAACTGTGTCATCAGCATAGAAATGTAAGGATGCATCCACATATTCTTTCCCTGCTTGATCCTGTGCAGGGTCCTAAAAATCTAGTACTTCCAACGATTAACACAAACACTTGAGTCAATTCATTCACTAACTTTAATGTGCATGTTTTTGATATGTGAGAGGAAACCGGAGCATCCAGAGAAAGCAATGCACGGGAGAAACATGCAAATTCAGCCACTTTCTTGCTGCGTGTCAACAATACTAACCAAGCTGACCATGGAGCTCAAACTAAATCTGTCACATTGAACTAACGGCTATGAAGGTATCGGCACTGGTCGGGTGCATCCTTCTTAATGATACAGCAGAAGGTAGATGTTTTGTTTGTCTGCTCAGCATTACGCATCATACACTGCAGCCGAAAGCAATGACCATCAGCCTGATCTGGACTAAATACAGTTTGTAGCTTTTCAGGTTTCTGCTACTTACAAATCAGGATCCACGGGCTCTCTAAGCTTCTTCAGACTTTTTTGTGCTTCTGACTTCAGGTTCTCAAGGATGTTCTCAAAATAGTGTTCCTCGCTGAAATTTTGCTGAAGAAAAGAAGAAATGTGTTAAATAGGCTGTATATATTCCAAACGGTGAAACATGCCAGTTTTTACTCACGTGGGCATATTCCTGATCCAACTTCTTGTTGCTTTCCTGTAGAATATGATCTGGATAGCCAATGTGCTCCTTGATTGCCATCGCCTAAAGTAGATTTGTGATAATGCTCAAAATTGTTTATGAATTCAACCTTTTTGTGTCTGGTTTGAGTACCTTTTCTCTTGCTTTCTCCTTTGAGGGTCCATCCATCCAGCTGAGCTCCTCCAGTGTTTCCACATACGCTTTCTGGATCTTACTGATCAGGTCACTAACCTGTGAACGTTTCACAAACACAAGTAAAAATATCCTGGGCTGAAATCTAAAGTAAAAATATTTACAATACATAAAAAAAAAAACCCCACAACTGGTTTATTTACAGGTATGTTTAAAAATTATTATTATTTTTTGTATATTTGAGACTACAAATGAACCAGGAAACCGGTTTTCTAAAACACAAAGAAACAATGGAAATAATTCCAGATTAATTTAGTGAAACATCTGGAAGCTGAAAAAAAAAAAAATTGGCATATTTGGATTTGAACTTCTAAAGTGGTAGAAACTGGTCCACGTGTACACGACAGTCCAGAAAAACTCACCATTCGTTTACTTTCTCCAGCAAATGTCTCGCGCACGTACAACGCTCCGACTGCGTTCTCCATGCTGCTCTGGACGTATCGGACGCATTCTCGCCACCAGGCATCCTCCACAGTGGTTCCATAAAGAGTCTGGTCGCACACGTACAGTTATTTTGGGTTTGAACACACTCGTACTAACATTTTCTGCAACGATGTCCCAGTCTTTGTACCTTTCTGTAACGGGCCCTGGCGTCTTTAAACCGATGGCTCAAGCTATTAACTCTGTCAATAACGAGCTGCCATGCGAGGTAGTTCTGAACATTTCTGCAAACATTGAAACGATGCCGTCAAATTAATACCTCATCATTTTTAGTAATACATTTCCTCCTGATCTCTAATTGGACTGACCGAACACTGTGACGAGAGAGAACGTCATTCATCTTTTCCAGATAGGGCGTGCTGTACACCACAACCTCCTCCTCCAGCTGTACGTCGATGGAGACACTGGACAGCACACCTTGTATGAATCGTGTCCAGTTAAAACCCTAAAAAACAAAACAAAAAGAAAGATGCTTTTATGGATCACCTCATGTTAAGAGCTGAACTGAGTCTAAAACCTCTGGTTGTTGCATGCTAATGAGCAAAAGCAACGTGTCGCTGTTGATGGTAAATGGACTGTACTTATATAGAGCTTTTCTATCTTATCGAGATACTCAAAGTGCTTTACAACACAATCTGTGTCCTCATTTACTCATTCAGCACTCTAGTCAGAGCTTTATCACATTCATACACTGATGGGACACACATCGGAGGCAATGAGGGGTTCAGTGTTTTGTCCAGGGACACGTTGGCTTGTGGCTGCTAGTGGAATCAAACCCCCATCTGGCTGGCCCACAAGCACGATGAGCATGTTATTATTGTAGGAATTCAAAAGCAGTAAAGACTGGGGAGACATTATTTTCTAATTTGTTTCCAGAGCGGCACGGTGGCTCAGTTTTTTTTTTTTTTAGAGCTGTTGTCTCTCAGCAAGAAGGCTGCCCATTCAAATCCTGGCCAGGGGCCTAGGTGGAGTTTGTATGTTCTCTCCGTGCATGCGTGGGGTTTCTCCAGGTACTCCGGTTTCTTCCCACAGTCCAAAATCATGCATGTTAGGCTGACTGGTAACTTTAATTTGTCTCTAGGTGTGAGTGAGAGAGTGAATGGTTGTTTATCTCATTGTTCTGTGTCCCTGTGATGGACTGGAGACCTGTCCAGGGTTTACCCTGCCTCTCGCACAGTGACTGCTGGACATGGGCACCAGTGACCCCTGCAACCCGGAAAGGAAGAACCGGGTAAAGAGAATGGATGGATGGATGGATGTGTTTCCAATCATTCAATATAAACAAAACTTTTGTCTATCAGTCCCTGCAGACTTTTACTTCACAGGCCTCTACTGAAGCAGGAAAATAAAAAGAACTTGCAAACATATTAGTCATCTTGTTTATAATTGCAATTTCTGTATTTTATATTTTTAACTTGTGTTTATTCAGTTTATTCACGCACACACAGAAAGAATCATAATACACAATACATAATTGTATGATAACAGTGCATGAATCAGGTCTCCATAAAGCTATTTAATGCTTATAGACGGAGCCTGGGTACATCTAATTACATACAATATGTAACATATTAAAATAACAACACAATAAAAACATCATACTCCTCATACAAATTCCACATACTAAACAGATTATATTACGGTACCTCTGATCAATCAGTTACAGGTCCTACAAGTGATCTCAAATATAAACAGAGTAATTTGGTCTTTAACTGTTTTTTGAAGGTGGAGATGAATTGAAACTCTTTTAAATTCTCGTCAAGCTCGTTCCAAATCTGCAGGCCCCTTCCAGAAAATGTTTGACTAGTTATTTTAAGTCTTCTATATTTGGTGTGAATAAGATGTTTTTTCCTGGTTTCATATGAATGTTGCGGATCCCACTGATTGGAACGAGCTCAGTTAATCTATTATTAGTTTTATTTACAATTTGAAGCATCAAGCAGACATTTTGATACACATTTAAATCTGTTAGCTGAACAAGACCAAAACGATGAACTAGATGGGATGTGGGGGGCATTATACTCGGACCATATCCCTTTATGTATTGTCTTTGTTATAGTTGTTTTTTCGGTTGCTCCATTCTATAGGGGTTGCCTCAACAAGCAACTTTGCTTAATCCATGGACTACATCTACAGGTTTGTTGCAATCAAAACAGAACTATTAAAGATGATAACAGTCCATAGAGTGGTATTTCTGTTTTAGTTCACACATTGCTGTCAGGAGACTTTTATCATCACACTGTGACATGACAGGGTGATATGCTGCAGCAGGGTCACAAGATGTGTTTACATCCTTTATCTGAGCATGTTCCAGTTCATACACAGAATAAGCACAAAGAAGTTGTTGTGTTTTATTAGCACTTTGATGCATCTTGTTATTTGCTCTTTGGATTTTGTGTACACAAATCAGCAGATATATCTAGTTCTAAGGCAAAGGCTAGCACTTCAGCAAACACAACAACCTGGTTTATTATCCTCCTGTCGTTTGAAATAGTGCATGTTCATGTGGTGACATACAGCCAAACCCAGCTGAAAGCAGACTTACATTAAAGCTGAAAGTGCTCTGCAGTTCACCAAGCGTCATCTTGTTGTAGAGGACAGTAACATCTTGGCGCTCTTCTGCTGGAGATGTAGCCTGTCCATCAGCAGGAACAAAAAGAGCTTTTTAATGGTTTTGTACGATCATATATTTGCTCTATTTTTATTAGGCCTCGTGCTCTTCACTGACATAAAGAGAACGAGGTGGTTGCGAGCTTGGCTCAGCTCTTAGATCCCCATGCAACCTCCATTTACTAGACCCACCAGACAGGGTTCATTTTTCATCCTGTCATTATCAATTTTCTTTAGCCCCCGTCCTGAAAATCCCATTCCTGGTGCGGCTGGCACTCACATTAGCAATGTCTGTCTCCAGCTCCAGCACTTGCATCATTTCCTCCCACACTCTGTCGTCATCCTGAGTTAAGTTTCTGTCCTCTCTGGTTAATTTTGCGATGGAAACCATGAAATGTAGGTAGGCTTCTCGAACCTGTGGCACAATCAGATTCGGCTGTCAGGTTTTACTTCACAACAAAACTAAAGTTTGTGTTACATTTTCAGGTACCACTTTACAATAAGACTCCCCTTATAGATGCTCATAAATAGTTTATAGATACATTATTGATTTAGTCAGTTGGCTCCTCAACACAGTTGATAACATTGCTTCAAAGAGAAGACAGGCTTTAGGTGAGCCGATTTGCCTTGTTGGCACGCACGCAGCTGGATATCTCATTGACTTGGAAGACTTGATGATGTGTTTATCTCTGCTGTCATTGATGGATGTTAAGGGCACATTTGTAATTGGATTTATGATAACTGGTTCCTGCTTTTTGGATTTGGCTGGTTCCTGGTCTATTAACAATCAAGGAAGTCATCGGCAGCAAATTTGGACTCTATCAGGCTGCTTGCCTTATGATGGCTTGGTTCATGCCTCGAGCACCCAGACTCAGTTGCTTTTGGCAGGATGGATCAGATCTCAGGGATTATTCTCAGGCATGGTCTATTGGTGTGGCCATTTAATTTGGATGTTTTGGAACCGAGTGGACAAACACAGACTCAAGGTAGATGTAATTAAAGTTCTGCCTGTCCCCAAAACAATCGTTTATCTGAATTTGGCTCCCTGACTGGCCTTGACAGGCCACCTTATTTTAATTCACCTGGAAGGTTTGTAAATCTGAAGCTCTGCACCTCCCTCCCCTCCTACCGAGGAATTCCATGGACTTTTCAGAGGAGCCCAGCTGAATAAACATTCTGTCATCATTTCAGGATTCTCTGGATTCATCCTTGGTCATCCTCGACATCACCCTGAGTGCGTTCGGATCTCTCCAGAGGGAACTATTTGAACTGAGCGATCTTATCTGAACTCTGCAGTGCCTCTGTGTGTTGTCGCTGGACATACTCACCGTCCTTGCATTACCCCCATTATCACGCTATTGACCTTCAACCAAAGATTAAAAGGATTTTAGGATTTTTTAAGGAAAATATTGTACTTTATCACTGCATTATAAGTATCTACAACTAATATTATATCTTAAAACAATAAGATTACAAATGCTTATTGTGCTTACAAGGTAGTAACTTAGTCTGAACGGTTTAATATAACAACCATAGGTGAAATATATAGGTGAACAGATTTGGCTTACAATTTGGCAACAAACTGGTCAGTATTGTCTCTCTGACACCCTTAATTAATGCATAATAACTAATTATTAATGATTTATAAAATGTTTATAGATTAATTAATAACTTATCTATAAAATATTCATTAGTCAGCTATAAGGGTAGCCTTATTGTAAAGTGGCACAGATTTAAAAAAATGAGCCCTTGTATGTTCAGATTACTTGTACAGACAGGATGATGTGAAAGAGTTTGATGTTTTTCATGATGTAGAAATAATTTACATTAACAGAACTTTCTGTAAACTCCTTGCATGTTCAAAATTAATCGGTCAAATCAAGCCAAAGCAGAAATGTAACAGAGTTTGACCTTTTTGTAGTTTCCGTCGTTGAAATAATAATCTCTGGATGGCATTCCGAGTCCCGGCTGATCAATCTAACCCAAATACAAGAATAAATAAATGAATGAATAAAATAAATTAAACATTAACAATGAATAAATGGTTCATGTGTAACAAAAAACAATGCTTTTGTATCAGTAGTGATTTTATCATTATAACAAAGAACTTGCAACCAAAAACCTAATAATTCACATAAATGTGAATTTTGTCTCTGAGGGTTATTTATTATTATTATTATTTTTTTAATTAACATGTCCTAGAATGTTTCTAACAGGAAAGAAAACAGGTAACATTTTTTCTATTGATCTTCAGAAGTTGTGCTTGGATCAGTTATAAAAGTTTGAAATCATGAAGAAAAAAAAAAATCCAACACATTGTTAGTTTTGGTTGTGCCATTTATTTGGACTTTGATGAACGTACACACAAAAGAAGGCAGCCTTATCTACACTACCTACATTAGTTGTTTTGAAGTGTTTGTGCTCGAACAGTAATCTTACATAAATGATGTGGCGCTGAGAGTCCCGGTCATCTGTCCACACATACATGTCTAGTATAACCTTCTTGTGGAAACGAGCCGTGAGCATAGCCAGCGTGTCCTCAAGGCTCCACGCTTCCTCTGAAATAAAAGGATTAATGAGCACCCGGTTTAAACCCACATGCGTTGCCGTGAAGAAGTGCACACGAACTGGGCCTGCTGCGTGAATCTGTGTGCAGATGCAGCTATGCGTGGTTAATTCTGTTTGAGCCACCGTCCATGATTACATTTAATTAAAGTGGCAAGAGCCTAGAGCATGGGGAAGAGCAGTGCAGACTATTTAAAGCATGCTTCAGAGTCCTGATTGAGGACCTGCTCCTCTGCCCACGCACCACCGCCCTCCCAAACGCCCCCCAACACCTGACTGCTCTGTTGAAAAAGCCTCGACGGGCCTCTTGATCCCCACCAGCAAAGCCGGTGCTCAGCGGTTCACCGAGTGCAAATATAGCCACACCGGCTCTGCATGAACGCATGTATTTTTAAGGAGCGATGTGTGTGGATGCATTGCTCACATGCCAGTTTGTGTAGGAGACATTAATCTGTGGTTGAGAGAGATTTTTTTTTTTCTACCTGCTGTGGTGTTCCAGTCCTCTGATGCCACAGGCCAGTCGCCAATACTCTCAATGAGCTTCAGGAGGGGCTGTGAGTCACGCTGCTCGATCAGGCCTGTAAGTCCGACACATTCAACTTAGAAAACACAACACGGCACGTGGCTTTCATGGTGTTCATGCAGTAAAGCATTTGTGACTTGTAAAGATCAGATGAAGAAGAAAAAAAAAGAGTCCTGAAAACAAACAAAAGCAGTTTGATCCTTTCAATGTTGTCACCAGTTGGTCACGGTCAGTAGTGTAAGCTACACAGTAAATACAAGCATAAACACTCAGCAGGAAATGGCTCATTGTACGCCAGATTGAGATGGAATAAGTGACTAATTGAGTGTGTATGTCCATGTCCTACAACATGTCTATTCAACTAAACTGCTCAGGGGGCCACAGTTACTGAAAGCCAAGATCTCAGGGGCTGAACATCCTAATGTTAATGTCATTAAGTAAGTTTGTTTCATGATTTAAATCTACTTGTGTGAATGTTTATGAAACATTTAGCCATTTTTCTTCCGTACGTTTTTCATTATCTTTCTTGTTCCACAAATTTAGTGTATTTCAACAAATTATATATCAAAAACGTTCAGCACTTTCAGGAGAAGGGTGCGCTGACTTTTGGTATTGGTGCAACTTTAGCTTTTTGAAATATTTAGCCTTTTCTGCCACTTTTTTTCCCTCATAGAAAATGAATTGAGCTAATTTTACATCCTTCAAATCTTTAGATGTGCTTACATTTTACTGCTCCGTTCATGTTTTGTTTTGGTTCAGCTTCTTTCAGCTTCCTTCTGCAAATTTAAACACGTTTTTGGCTACTTTCAGTTGTTTTTCAGCTGTTTTGTGCTTCTTTCAGCTTTTTTTCTGCTAACTACAAGATTTTTGTTTGTGTTCTAAGCTACTAATTTCAGCTTATTGTGCTCCTTTCAGCTTATTTTGGCAAGTTTCAGCTTTTGCTGCTATTTCAGCTACAATACAGCTGCTTTTATGTTAATTTTTGCCTTTTCAGCTACTTCCACATTTTTTGCACTCATTTCAACTTTTTCAGCATAATTTAGCGAAGCCGTGCTCTCTTCACTTCCTTCTGGTAATGTAAGCTTCTTTCTGCCCCTTTTTTTTAGCTACTATTCAGCTGTTTGTTTGCTTTTTACAGATAATTTCCAATTTTTTGTGCTAATTTCTGCTTCATTAAGTTTAATTAGGCACAATTGTGTTCTCTCTACTTCCCTCTGGAAATTTAAACTTCTGTTTGCCTTTTCAGCTTTTTCTTTTTATTATTTTTTTGGTTGCTAATTTCAGCTTTTTTATTAGCTAACTGAGTAATTTTTGTGCTAATTTCTGTTTATTTAAACCAGATTCAGCAAACATGTTCTTTCTGCTTTCTTCTGCTAATTAAGCTTCTTCTTCCATTTTAGCTAATTTCAGCTGTTTTTCAGCAAGTTCTTCACCAATAAGCATTCAAACTGCGTTTTTGCAGGAAATGCAATTTCTCTAATTTTATTTTTTAAATGAACCCATTGGTGGGCTGAACTGAACACACCTGTGGGCCTGATTTGGTCCCCGGGCCGCCAAAACTACACTGCTGTCACTTTAAATTTGAAATAATGATGGTCTCAAATTACTAACTAAAATCTTATTTTGTGAGCAAAGTCACAACATTTTAATGGTATATAATCAATATCAAAGCAAAAATATGCAAGAGGAGATAAAAATGGTTAAATACTAGATAATATATTTCTATAGCCAGGGTGACTCCCGTATTGAAGTGGAGGCTGTTTGTCTTGTCTGGAGTGACAGAAAACATGTCTTTAGTCACTTGAGCTTTAAAGTTCAGTCAGGATAACAAAACAATCCAGTTTGATTAAGTGAAATAACACTTAGACCAGTATGCTTTAGTCTTGGATTTACATAAACTGTACAAGCTATTTAATTTAGGATAAACACAAGGTACAATTTGCTTTTTCACTGATTTGTTTGATAATGTCCGATGCAGGCTGCAAGAGGTTAAATTCAATCAATCAATCAATCAATCAATCAATCAATCACTCAATCAATCAATCAATCAATCAATCAATCCAGGGAATCATTTTTTGATTACTGAAAGAAGATCCTACTTCTTGTTCCATGTTTTTTGTTGTTGTTGCATAAATCTGGCTCATATTAAATGGTGAAATTTAATTTTTTTTAAAAATTTTTTTAAATTGAAGCGATCACTTTCAAGTACAGCAGAAAATTACAAATCTCCAACACTCAGCCTTTGTCAGTTTTAGCATATTATGGCTACGGTAAATTGTGTTTGTGGGAGTTCTGCTCTGCCAGCTCCTGCTCCCACAGTCACACCCGTGATCCTGTGACCTGATGAGCATGAGGAGGATAAGAGGCCTCAGAAGACACTCATCCATCGCTGGAGCATTACCTGCCAACGGTAATCTTGTCCTAGCCTTCTATTTGTGGTCCAAGCTAAATGTCAACAACTTGTGCTTTTTTCTGTGCCTCCACTGAGTTACCATTGATGTCCTGTGTTCCTGAAACCTCCTCTGAGGATCTCAAGCTCCTCTGTGCCTCAACAGTCCATGCCTTCCTACCACTTGCCGTTCACAGCACCTCTTCCACCTGGAACCATGTGGGTCTATTCTCCCCACGCTTGACCTCAACCACCAAGAGAGAACTGCAATATCATTATCGCCCTTCTATATATCGACATCCTACACCAGGGATGCCCAATATGGTGATTGCAATCTACTGGTAGATCCTGAAGGTAATGTCAGTAGATCGCACGATGAAATAGATGTGACCTTTATTTATTTATCTATTTATTTTTTATTTTATTTTTAAATAGACGTCAGCCGATCAATCTATCTTCAGTATGCAAATCGTCACTTGACTGACATACAGGTTAGCCAATCTGAGATCGACCTTTTCTGACACATAGGTCACCAGGCATGCGCATTCAGCTGCGCTAAAAACAAACGTGTTGACTCGTAATAGCCTCCAGTTTATATCTAAACTCAAGAAAGTGTAAAATGAGTTGAGGAGCTGGACCAAGTAGCAAAAAATAAAAATAAAAAATCTATTTCCATATGGACTTGGGGGCAGGACTTTTTTTTTTTTTTTCACGATTCGAAGTGCATTTCACCAGAGCGGCATTTTCGGACTACAGGTAGTCCTCGGGTTACGACGGTCTCGAGGTTACGATGCATCTCCTTATTTCGAGTTACGCGGTTTTACGTTGGTTTTACGTCGTAAAACCGTGGCGCAGCGGCGGAAGAATACGTATTGCATTTCATTATTAAACGTACTGTACAGTATTTTATGTGTTTTTTGATAATTATGTAGGTACTGCGTTAGGATAGGCTAAGTGCTTGGTAAAACAGGTACCGTACATGTACAGGTAGTCCCCGGTTTACGGCCGAGTTCCGT
>JARVGV010001459.1:19804315-19818376 GCA_031762435.1 Hypsolebias longignatus | reverse complement strand
TGTCCCTGTGATGGACTGGAGACCGGTCCAGGTGTCCCTGTGATGGACTGGAGACCTGTCCAGGTGTCCCTGTGATGGACTGGAGACCTGTCCAGGCGTCCCTGTGATGGACTGGAGACCTGTCCAGGTGACCCTGTGATGGACTGGAGACCTGTCCAGGTGTCCCAGTGATGGACTGGAGACCTGTCCATGCTGCCTCACCCACAGTGACTGCTGTACATAGACACCAGCTTCCTGCAACCCTGGAAGAAATAACGGCTGAAGTGGACAGGTGGATTTAAATCCATTTTCAGTTTTTGGTGTTATCCAGTAAATCAAATCATAATAATTATTATAACCTTTATTTAACCAGGCAAATCCCGTTGAGATCACAGAGTTCTTTTGCAAGGAGGCTTTTGCCTGAAGGCAGACTAACATGCTGAGGGACAAAACTGTTCTTGTACCACACACAAAGACTCCAGGTCCAAACCGGGGATTGAACCCAGGACCTTCTTTCTGTGAGACAACAACACTAACCAGTGAGAAGCTGTGCTGCCCTTCAGCGTGGGTTGGCTGCTCAAGTTGCACCATGTTGTGGAAGTTAAGCAACAAAGTAATATGCAAGGCCTAAAATAAACTTTTGTAAATTGTGAATAAAGTAAGATGTGATTTTTAAGAATGGGCTTCCTTCCTAGGGCGGCTCAAGACTTTCCACAGTGTATTAGTCACATTGTTCACTGCATTTTAAAACAGTCACTAAAACCCTTTATTTAATACAACATATGCATTTCAGAATTAAGTTTGTAAAAGATTCAATGATGTCCAGACATGTCCATGGTCTTCTCCTGGAAACGGTCAGTGAAACTGTAGAGTGTTGGTCTTTTCTCTGTGACTCAGTGCAGCCAGAAACATAAGCGTCTCTTCCTGACCCGGCCCTTTCTGCAGGATGTGACTCCTTCTGGGATTTCCTTCTAAAGGCAGAGACATGAAGAACAGCGTAGACCTTCAACCACTCAGAACTCCATGTTTTCCACTGTTACAACTAACAGTAAAACTTTATTTTAACTAAAACTTTGTTGTCAGCTGCTGCCATTTTATTTGTTACATTTGATCCAGTTTAAGGTGCAGCCCTTCCTGAAAAGCTCTGCAAGAGTCTGGTCAACAGAAGTCAGACACATGGCCACCTTCATTTGGATTTTGAACTTCACCAACTTCAACATAGTATTTAAATATTCAGCAGAGTCCACATGATTTCACTCTGCAGGCTGATGAGACCCAAAGCTGAAGTTTTCATGTCTGAACGGGACAAATCACATCCATCCACCCAGTCATCCAACTGCCCATCCAATTATCCAACTATCCATCCACCCATTCATTCATACAACTATTTATCCATCCATTCAGCCAAATATTTATCCATCCATACAACCATTCATTCATCTATTCATCCAACTATCTATTCATTCATCCAATTATCCATCCACCCATTCATCTATTCATCCATCAGTCCATCCATTCAAACAACTATTCAGCCAAATTTTTATCCATCCATCCACCCATTCATTCATCCATCAGTCCATCCATCCATCCACCCACCCATTCATCCAACTATCCATCCATTCATCCAATTATCCAACTATCCATCCATCCAACTATTTATCCATACATCCATCCATACATTCATCCAACTGTTTATCCATCCACCCATCCATCCATCCACTCATCCATCCATCCATCCATGGATCAATCCATTCATCTATTCATCCAACTATCATCATTCACCCAATTATCCAACTATTCATCAATTCATCCATCCAACTATTTATCCATCCATCCATTCACCCACTCATCTACTCATCCAACTATCCATCCAATTATCCAACCATCCATCCAACTATTCATTCATCCATCCAACTGTTTATCCATCCATCCATCCACTCATCCATCCATCCATCCATGGATCCATCCATCCATTCATCCAACTATTTATGCATCCATCCACCCATCCATTCATCCAACTATTTATCCATCCATCCATCCAACTATTCTTCTATTCATCCAACTATCCATCCATTCATCCAACTATCCATCCATTCATCCAATTATCCAACTATCCATCCATCCATCCATCCATCCATCCAACTATTTATCCATTCATCCATCCATCCATTCATCCAACTATTTATCCATCCATTCATCCAACTATTTATCCATCCATTCATCCAACTGTTTATCCATCCACCCATCCATCCATCCATCCATCCATCCATCCATCCACTCATCCATCCATCTATCCGTGGATCCATCATCCATTCATCTATTCATCCAACTATCCACCCATTCATCCAATTAGCCAACTATCCATCCATCCGTCTATCATCCAACTATTCATCCATCCATCCACCCATTCATCTATTCATCCAACTATCCATCCAATTATCCAACCATCCATCCATCCAACTATTTATCCATTCATTTATCCACCCATTCATCAAACTATTTATCCATTCATTCATCCAACTGTTTATCCATCCACCCATCCATCCTTCCACTCATCCATCCATCCATAGATGGATCCATTCATCCATCCATTCATCCAACTATTTATTTATTCATCCATCCACCCATCCATCTATCCACCCCTTCATCCAACTATTTATCCATCCATCTGCCCATCCATCCACCCATTCATCCAACTATTTATTTATACATCCATCCATCCATTCATCCAACTATTTCTCCATCCATCCATCATCCATCCAACTATATATCTATCCATCCATCCACCCATCCATCCATCAACCCATCCTCTTTACCCTCTTCTTCTTTTTCCGGGAGTTTAAATTATGAATATGGATTTAAGAGAGGAGAGATCAGGCTTCAGTGAGATGAGTAGTGACTGCGCTATTCTCAATTAGTAATGTCCACTTTAAAGTAAGCAAAGGTACAGTACCCATAATGCATTATTTTTATTCAGCTGATGGAACATACATGTCAACAGCGTGTTTAAATACCTGAAATTCTGTTGTGCTTTTGGTGTTGGTGTGTTTTGTCTCACATTTACCCACAAAAACATCTTGATTATCCACAAGACTTTGAGGAAAGTTTTCTGTGGACTGACGAGACAACAGTCATGGAAGGTGTGCGTCTCGTTACATCTGCCATAAAACTAACTGCATTTCATAAAAGTAACATCATGCCAAAAGTCAAAAGTGGTAGTGGTAGTGTGTTGGTCTGGGGCTGCTTCAGGACCTGCGTCAGGACCTGGACTACTTGCTGGAGTTGATGGAACAATGATTTTTGCTCTCTACCAGAAAATCCTGAAGGAGAGTGTCCAGCCATCAGTTTCTGACTTTCAGCTCAAGAACATTTGGGTTCTGCAGCAGGATGACGATCTGAAGCAGAGGAGCAACATTCCTGCACAGCCAGCAGAAAGCTGTCTGTCATCACAAACGTTTGACGGCACGTGTTGCTGCAGAGGGTGGCACAACCAGTTTTTTTTTTTTTTTGTTTTCTCCGATTATTTTTATCCATTTGTTTGATGATCTGAAACGTGTAACTGTGATAAAAAAGCAAAAACAAAATGAATTTGTAAGGGAGCAAACACTTTTTCACAGTCCTGCATATTAAAGAGAAATTTGACAAAGTTTTGTTAAAATTTTAGCTAAAAAAAAAACAATCTTTCAGAATACAGGTAGTCCCCGGTTTACGGCCGAGTTCCATTCTAACGGCCGTGGATCTTAAACCGGAACTGCACACACGTGGCAACCGTAAACGCGGATTTTAGACTGAAAACGAAACCGAAACTAAAACGGCGATTGGTAACGGCTTTTTAAACATGTTTTTTTCAATGTAAAACAACTTAGAACGGCCATTTTAATGTGTTTTAATGTGTTTCCAGACAGTTAGCTAAGAAAATACCCTAAAAAAAAACTAAAAAAACATAAAATGCTGCATAAAAAAGTCCGTGAGTTGTGATGACGTCACTGGGGGGCAGCGGCCGTAAACGCGAAATGCCTTAAACCGATGACGCCTTAAACCGGGGACTACCTGTATATGGTACGGTAATTGCGTACGTTCCGACTTACGTCGAAAATCGGTTTACGCCAGCGCGTAGGAACGGATCTACGTCGTAAGTCGAGGACTACCTGCATATTCACAAATATACGGAACTGTCTTCCCTTCCTTCTGAAAAGTGAACTGAGAACGAAAACAGTGAAGGAACTAAAATCCCAGTTATCTGGACAGCAGTCACTTTCCTGCAGCCGAGCGCAGCAGCGACGCATCAGTCCGGGTGAATCACTTTATTAATTGTTATGCATAAAAAGCATTTCAAGACGGAGAGATGATAAAAGAGGCATTTGTTGAAGCCGCTGACTCGTTGTTCAGAGACTTTAAAAACTAGTATTATCTTCCATCAGGTCTCACGTACCAAGAAATACGGTTAAGGTTAAAAGCAACCGCTGTCAGGGCTGAGTTTTCACTTCTCAGGTTATTTCTCAAACCTGAAGTTATTCTTGTTGTTATCTGTTCCTTTGTGTGAAGAACAGAACTTATTGCTGTTTTGTTTATTATTTTGTATGCGGACAGTAAAAATAAATGGTCATGTTTTATTTTTTAAACAAACTTTTGGGTTTTGTCGTTTATGTTGCGTCCACAGCGAGCTGGGACTTATTCATTCATCCCACCTTTATTTATCCAGGTTAGTCTCATTGAGTCACGAGGACTCATTTACAAGAGAGACCAGTTTTAGACAGACAAAGTGCAGACAACAAAAAAACTACAGTAAAATGGAATTAAAATAAAAGTAGTGTTATAAAACAATACATCAAGGTGCCATATAAAACATGGTCAAACATTTAAAACAAGAACATAAAACATAAAAAGCATACTTAATATGTTTTGTATTTTTAGATCACTTGGACGTGGTCCTTTTAAAAGCAGCTCGCATGCTGAAAAAGTGTGGACACCCCTGTCCTAGACTCTAACCTTCGCTCTGCTCCTCAGGGTTCCAGCCTCCCCCTGTATTGCTAATATCTCACCTTGTAAATAAACACTAAACTGATTCTGTTCTCACTGGGTCTTATATATCAGGGGTCTGCAACCTGCGGCTCTGGAGCCACATGCGGCTCTTTGGTCCCTCTGCAGCGGCTCTTTCAAGCTTTGACCAAAACTAGCATAAAACTGAATTTTATTGGTTATAACAACAACTAAAACGGCTAGTTTTAGCAGTTTCCCTGTAATTTATTTGCAATATGTGATTATTAGAAAGATTAAAAGGAGTAAAACATATGCACTTTCACTTCTTGCTTTATTCCTTCATAGTAGGATTCTTAACTTTTTACAATAAAAAAAAAACACATAGGCCTGTACAGTTATTTTAGTTTTTAGAAACTGGGCAATACCTGTATATTGTTAAAGCCACAATTGTCAGTGTTGTAATAAAATTATTTTAGTATCTGTAATATGATTCTGCTCTGTAGTTTTTGTTTGTTCCAGCTGTATTGAATGTCCACTGGTTTTGATTAAATAAATCCTTACATTTGTATCTGTATTGCTTTACAGCAACACACAGGTCCATTGAAATATTTTTGTCCAGCTGTCTTTTCTTTCCTAATAAATCCAAATATGTTCCATACCTTTTTGAGTTTTAGGCCTGATGATGCCAAATGAACTTTGTGAGCATCACGGGACATTTTTGTTTTTAATTTAGCAGACTGAGTCAACTGACTGGACCTGAGGCGTGAGTCGGTTCATGTGAATCAGTCCAAGGGTTTGTTTATGATGTTTTCATGGTGTTGATTTGTGCAAAAGAATATTTTAAACAATACAGCCGATTATGTTTCTAATAAATCATAAAAATATATTGGGAAATGGCTACTTCTTGTGCTGCAAAATAATTTGAGCATATAGAAACAATTTTGACAACTTTTAAGACAACACGACTAAATGCTTCACAGAAGGGAGCCTCACTTTCATTCATGCAGGAGCTGTAGAGGACTTTAGCCTTTCTAATGGCATCTCTGTCCTGTTCACTTGTCGTCTCAAGAACACCTGCAACAACAGAACACACGTAGACATGAAGCCCGCACACTGAACCCAATGCTGCAGCCCACCAAGCACGGAAGGTTCGGTCCAGCTGACCTTTGAGGACAATCTCCAACTTGTCCCTCAGAATGTCAAAGACACTGTGACGGGAGCTCGTCTCTGGGATGACGTGTCGCTCCAGCCAGCCCCCGCATGCGTACTGGTAGAAATTATCACATGGCTTCACAGATTTATCCATGTTCTGCAAGAGGCGAGCAGCTGCAGGGAAGAGAACAATGAAAGAAAACAAGCAGCACATGTAACTCTGCATGCGTGCAAGGGACGGGAGGTGACTTGGACAAAAAGGAATTGAAACAACAGAGATGGCAAAGCAGAACGAGGTTGTCTCACCTGCAGTGACGCAGTCTTCGGACGTGCACACATTGAGGCTGGAGTGAAGCGGCTGTCCTGAAACAATCAGTGTCAACAGTTATGAAAGAACACTGACTCCGCCCCCAGCTGAGAGACGGAGAAGAGATTCCAAGAAACTCTGAAGCGAAGTAACATTCCTGTCAGCAAACACTTGGATCTTCTACATTTGTGTGGCGCTTCTGATCAGGCAGAAACAGAAGCAGACTGCAGCACGCCTGTCAGCGATGCAGGCTCTACAATATATTTGATGACAAAACCAAGTCACGGTGCATATTTTGATGAATTCATGAAATCAGATTCACCTTCGCCTGTTGAGCTCCTGGACATGCTTGGCCTGTTTGAGTGTTCTGAGTTGAACAGAGGAAACAAGTTCAGGAGAACATTACCCATGGAGTCCACAATTACACACAAATTACTGTATTTTTCTGACTATAAAGCACATCACACGAAACTAAAACATTCTGACAGATTTTTGAGCGCCGTGTACGACATAAAATCAGTTCCAAGTCAGTAAGCACAACCAGAATTAATACATAAGGCACACCGGATTATAAGGCTCACGGTTGATTATTGAGAAAATTAAAGGATTTTAATTGCGCCTTATAGTCCGAAAAATATGGTACAACATAGATTTTTTTTTTAATCTTAAAAAAATACACAAAGAAACATTTGTTCAGCTACTTTCAGCTGTTTTTTAAGCTGTTTTGTTGCTCTTAGATTCTTTCTGCTAACTACAGCATTTTTGTGAGTCTTCTAATGTCTTTCTGCTAATTTCAGCTTGTTATGCTCCTTTCAGCTTATTTCTGCTATTTCAGCTACTATACAGCTGTTTTCATGCTAATTTGAGCTTTATCAGCTACTTCCACATTTTTTGCACTCATTTAAACTTTTTTCAGCACAATTCAGCAAAATTGTGTTCTCTCCACTTTCTTCTGGTAATACACGCATCTTTCTGCCTTTTTAGCTACTATTCAGCTGTTGTTGTTTTTTAGTACGGTATATCTGCTTTTTTACAGATAGTTTCCATTTTTTGTGCTCAATTCTGCTTTTTTTAAGCTTAAAAACTGTGCTCTCTCTACTTCCGTCGGATAATTTAAGCTTCTTTCTGCCTTTTCAGCTATTTTTTGTTGTTGCTAACTTTAGCTTTTTTATGAGCTAATTTACCAAGTTTTGCACTCATTTCTGCTCGTTTAAACCAAATTCAGCAATTATGTTCTATCTGGGACAGCACGACAGCACAACTGGTAGAGCTGCTGCCTCTCAGCGAGCAGGTTCCTGGTTCAAATCCCAGTCCGGGGGCTTTTCTGGGTGGAGTTTGCGTGTTCTCTCCATGCATGTGTGGGTTTCCTGTTTACAGGCCAAAAACATGCATGTTAGACTGACTGGTAATTCTAAATTGTCCCTAGGTGTGAGTGAAAGAGTGAATGGTTGTTTGTCGGACTTGCGACTCGTCCAGGGTGTACCCCGCCCCTAGCACAGTGATTGCTGGACATGGGCACCGGCGATCCCCGTGACCCAAAAATGGAAGAAGCAGGTAAAGATAATGGATTTATGGATAGATGGATGTTCTTTCTGCTTTCTTCTGCCAATTAAAGCTTGTTCTTCCATTTCAGCTACATTTCAGAATTTTTTAAAAGCAAATTTCAGCTGTTTTCCAGCAAGTTCTTCAGCAACAAGCATTCACACTGCATTTTCGCAGGAAATGCAATTTCTATAGATTTATTTTAAAATAAACCCATTGGTGGGCCAAACTGAGCACACCTGGACCTGAGTTGGTCCCCGGGCCACCAGTTGAGTAGTTCTGTCCTATAACAGTTATGATCTGCTCAAGTTTTAACAATGTTTTGGTTTCTGTGTCAAGTTTTGATCATTACTTTTAGTTTTCCCATTTGTTTAATTTTATTTATTTATCACTACATTTGCTTGCATTTCTAGGGTTCTACATGTACTGGTAGGTTCTGTGAACCTGCCCATTATTATTTCTCTTAAGTTTTATTGTTTGGTTATTGGTGTTATTATTTAATACAAAACTGTAACTGTGTTTTCAAGCCCTCAACGACAATTCACTAAAAAAAAAAAAAAAAAAATCCTGTCTAAAGCTAGAAATATCTTCCTACTATAGGGTTAGACCTGCAGGGGATGCAAAAAACAGATACAGTTATGATGGTACAGACATATTCTCTAAGTTTAGTGAATAGCTTAATCAGTTTGTACTAAAATGTGCAGTCATAAACACACCAAGGAACGAGACGCTGGTCTTTGCTGCTGTCATCTGCATTGTCTGAATCTTTCCACAATGATCTTTACCTTTCACAGCTGATGTGTAGAGGACAACCAGTCCTGCCAAGGCGCAGCTGACCATCAGCAGCAAGACAGACAGTCCGATTTCTGCAACTGTCCAGCGGCGCTTCCCGGGTTTACTTGTTTTCTCCATGATATCCATTTGGCTTTCAGATTTGCCCATAGTCCTCCTGACTGCCGGCTCTGTGGGAAAGACACGTTAAAGTGTAGGATGGTTCATGCACAGAGACACTACCGATATGTGTGTGTGTGGGTTGTGCAGGGATCCATCGGTAACTGTGCCAGCTGACCTGCAGAGAGAGAGATTCAACTGCTGAACACCTACAACAACTTCAAGTGCTGGTCTTGCTGCACAAACACAGACTTTTAGCCTTTTCTAAAATAATCTAGATTATTTCCTCTGTCAGTAATATAATGGGGGGCGGGTTAAAAGCACAATTTTAAATTTAGAAAATTAGTTTAGTTCTCTAAAATGCTGGTGAACTCAGTTTTTAAAGTTAAACTTCATGAAAGGGCTGCAGGGTGGTGTATTCAATGTGTCTTTACACCCAGAAGTCAAGTTTCTGTGCAGGTTGTTCTTCCATGTATTCCAGGTTGCCTTCCATGGGTGAGAAACATGGCGTTAGCTGTGAGTGTGAGTGTGCACATTTGCCCCGGGTACTGCGTCTGCAAAGGACTGTCCAGGGTATACTGGCTGCTGGAGGAGCACCAGCTCCCCCGTTACCTTGAACACGATTAGGCAGGTACAAAAATGAGTGACAGATGAGACAGAGGTAAACCTTATGAATAAGTCCTTTTTAAACTGAGATCTATATTTCTGCACTATCACAAAGCCTTGATGTTTAAATCTAACCAGACTGACTGGGAACAAAAGCTGCACATGCCTAAAAATGAAATGAAATGAAAAGACAGACTAAAACTTAAACATACAACAATGTTCAGTCAGGCCATCTGTGCGGTTTCTTTCTTTTTTTTTTTTTTTTTGGCTGAGATGTTTGGTCCTTCATCCAAAGGACTTCTTCAATCTGAGGAGCCACCAGACAAATGGATGAAAACATGGACTTTGGTGTTTCGAACCACTTTGGCATGACTGTCTCAGAGCAGGTGACGAGGGAGAGGGCAGGCCCCGGAGGCCGTCTTAGCACCAGCAAACTATATTTTTTCCACTATGGAGTATGTTGCTTGTGGGAATCAGTTTTGTTTGGTCTCAGATTGAAGAAGTCCTTTGGATGAAGGACGAAACGTCTCAGCAACAAAATAACCCATCCAGATGACCTAACTGAACATTGTTGGATTTTTACCTGGATCATTGAGCATGAACTTGACTCTCTTGTCGTGTGAAAAATCATACAACTGGACGAGCTAACAGTTGTGTTTAATGGACTCAAATGAAGCGCAGGGACTTCTGCAGTTGAGTTACTTCAGTTAGTTAACTGCATTACTTAATAACTGAAATAACTCTTTAATTATCTTTAAATGTGCACGATAACACATTCAGATTCAGTCCTCGCTGAAGGACACTTGAATAGACTGTTTTGCTGTGATGTTTGGCTTTAGCAGTCCTGCACATCATTCAGTGCCACCGCCCGTATTTTGTCCTGCGTCGCAGCTTTTAGTTTTATCGCCGAGCGCCACACGTCGTTAAAGCAGTGAGTGATTGTCTCTACGGAATGACATTTATTGTGGAATCAATTTGGCACCCAGTAAACGAAACACACAACTTACTCTATTGTTTAGAACATAAGCGCCCACCTTGCCTCTCCAACAAATGCACACACATGCACATAAAACTACACGCCTAATACAAGAGAGATGATTTATATGCACAATAATTACGTATGCGTGAACTCAATATTGCAAATGGGGATTTATGCAGAGGACAAAACCAATAATCACCAGTGGCTTTCAGTGACGATTTTCTCTGCAGCACCTGTTTCCTCCATGAGCGTCCTCTGGCCTGTCATCAGGCCGTAAATCAGAGGTTGCTGCGCTCCATCAGTTTTCCAGATCATGGGTACAAATCTGGCGTTACACTGACTGGGAGCTGGGAATGGCACAGGCCTGGTGGAGCTGTGGTGTCAACCACAAACTGAATTGGCACCTTAGCGCACACTTGAGGTACAATCATTTAACTTTAAAGCCGTGCAGTTTGAGTAAAACAATGTACCCGGTAAAGATGTCTGGTTTGTCAACAGAATATCTGCTGCAGGATCAATTAATTAGACTATTCAATAACTGAGGATCTTACTGCAAACGCGGGATTTATTTATGTTCTGTTGTATTCAAAAGCACGTTGAAAGAAAATTACATTGTGATTTCATTTCTCACCAATACAGCAAAAAACTATAGGGAGAGGAGATAGAAACAACTGAAACATTTAAAACCATATTTTTAAAATGGCTTTAATGGTTCTCTTATCTGTTCCCCTCTTTATTTATAAGGAAAAGCGCAAGTTATGGTTTGGATTTTTTGTTTTTGTGATTTGATTTAATCTTTATTAGTATGTTTTTGTCATTCAGTTTTATGATTGTAAAGTTTGTCATTTCTAGATGTCCTCTTTGTCCATAATTTTTGCTCCTGCCTTGCCTGATTCTCATTTCTCACCTGTTTCCACTCACCCCACTCACACATTTCAAGTCCAATACCATATTTTTTTGGGATAAGTCACACTTAAAATCCTTTAATTTTCTCAAAAATAAGTAAGTAAGTAAGCTCCAAAAATTGACAGTGAGCATTATAATCAGGTGCACCATATGTATTAGTTCTGGTTGTGCTTACTGACCTCGAACAAATTTCGTGTGGTTATTGTGAAATAGTTGAATAAAGTTTGACTTATCTGACTGTTTTGTTTAACTTAATATGCCTTATGTATGAAAACAGACCCGTTCATTGATATTGAGCCTTATGGTCAGAAAAATACTGTAAGTTTAAAGGAGCAGTTAGATGTGACAGTTACCAGCACAAGTTAAACTCACCTCAATGGCACTCAACATTTAAACATCACGTGTTTGGTTTAAAAAAAAAAAAAGTGATCAAGGAACTGTAATGGACAAAAATAATAATTATTGCTTTATTTTGATTCATGTTTAGGCGTCATTGATTTTAAAACTGATTTTTTTTTAACATTAAAACAAATAACTAGCTGCTAACAAAGGAACTTGTAAACTTTAAAAAATGGAACGCTCAAGCAAAAGATCAATTACAGGTGTAAAATAGAGCTAACATTAAATCAGTGTAAAAAAACAACTCAATAATAATAATAATAATAATACTTTATTTATAAAGCCCTTTAAAACAACCATAGCTGCAACAAAGTGTTGTACACATAAAATCAAGAACATTTAAACACATAAAAATAAAACAGTTGTTAAAACATAAGATCAATAAAAATTAAAAAAAAAAAAACCAGTGCAGAGCAAATTCAGTCTGTGCTAAAAGCCAGTGAGTAAAAATGTGTTTTTAAAAGAGTTTTAAATGACAATGACAAAATAATTGTTTTTTTTTTCTTTTCTTTTCTGTTTTAACACCTGATCCAACTTTTTTTTTTAGGTTACCATGACTTATTTAGCACCTTAAGCCTTAAAGCATCTTTAAAATCTTCAAGAAAAATAAATTCTAAAAGATAAATTCTTAAAGATTTTATACCTTTTGTTTTCATGAATAACAGAAATTTTAATTAAAAAAAAATAATACAAATGTAAACACCAGGCTATGGTGATATTTAAAAACCTTAAAAAATAAATAAATTAAAATAAAAAGTTAAAACCTACCACTGGGCTGAATATCAGTTTTATAATAATTAATTAGTGGCACAAGTGGATGAACTATTAAAATATTCAAGACAAAATGCTGTTTGTACTTTTCTTGTGCACAGTGTGGCCAAGTTAATGGATCAGACTAGAAATTTAGTTTTGCAGCAACTGCATCTACAAACAATAAAAACAATTTTTAAAAAGCTGTTCAATGTAGCCATAACTAAGTTTAAAAATACATTTGGATCAACCAGTGAACGTTTATGAAGTACGGTATTGTTCAGTCTTGGTTTATGGTTTTGTTTGGCAAAGTTACTGAAATTAAAAACTGGCATTCTTAATGTTAAATAATATTAAAATAATGTCAGTAAACAAACTGTAGAGGGCAAAAATCTTGGCACAAATCATCGTTCATGAACTCGAGTCCAACATTGCTGACTGTTATTTCCAGTGGCTCTGTTGAGCTCAGAGATTTCCTGGCTGTGTAAAAGATCTCATCCATGCTGCTCAGTCAGGTACAAACTAAGCCTGATGGAGCTCACGGCTCACAAACCTCTGAACTGTGGTGGGGTTTTTCACATCATCATTGTTCCTGCCTGTCTGAGTGTGTCAGGAGGGTTTTACAGGGGAAGTGTTGCACTATGCCACAATGGGGCCGAGGCTGCTCTACGTTTTGTTAGTCCAGATAAGAGACTTGTTGGGATTAAAATAACCTGATCAGCAGAGACGAGCACTAAACTGCAAAACACAAATGGTAAAACAGAACATGTTTTTCAATTAATTAAACTAGAGAAATGACATTTTCAACAAAAAAACTTTGAATGCTGAGCACTGATGGACGTTGCTGAACTTTGCTGAAGAAGCTGAAACAGTTAAATGAAGCAAAATGTTAGTTAAAAGCTGAATGTATCAACTTATATCTAAAAGTAGCAAAAAGCTAGCTTCAAGCTTAAAATAGCAGCATAAAATGTAACTGCAGCAAAATGTTAGCTGAAAGCGAAACTAGCAAATAGCTAGATAAAAGCTAAAAGTTGCAAATGACTGGCTAAAAAATGGCAAAATCTAGCTAAAAGTTGTGAAAAGCTAGCTAAAAGTTACAAAACACAACTATAAACTAAAAGGGGTAAAAGGCTAGTTAAAAGCTGAACTAGCAAAAAGGTAGCTAGGAGCTAAAAAAGAGCTAGCTACAGGATTAAAGAAGTAAAAGAATAGCTTTAAGCTAAAACTAGCAAAAGATTAGCTAAACGCTAAGTAAAAGTTTATCTAAATGATAAAAAAATAGAAAAAACGTGCTACAAGCAAACAGCAAAATGATGACTAAAACTCAGAAGTAGCACAATGCTAGATATAAGCTAAAATTAGCAAAAGATTAGCTAAACGTTAAGCTAATAAAAGTTTATCTAAATGATAAAAATAGAACAAGCGTGCTACAAGCAATCAATAGCAAAACGATGACTAACTCTCCTTGTGGGGAGTGGTGGCGCAGTGGTTACACGGTGGGCCTGTGATCGGAAGATCGCCGGTTCAAGCCCCGGTCCCGACAACATCAAAAAATGTGGGTGGAAAAAGG
>JARVGV010001459.1:19745236-19759752 GCA_031762435.1 Hypsolebias longignatus | reverse complement strand
ATCTTTCAGTTATCAGGCTCCTCTCTTGTGGAACCAACTTCCAGTTTCTGTCTGTGAGGCTGACACATTGTCCAGTTATATGTTTAAATGTTTCTGTTCAGTGCCCAGAGACGACAGCTGTTGTCAGTGGTTAATTTGAGCCGGATCCTCCTGCCGGAACAAGATCCAGGAACTCTCTCATTTTGACCCATTCTGTTCTGGCAACTCTTTGTTTGGATCCGGCAGCTCCTCCCCTAAAAGTCCAAACTCATTGCGGATTTTTATCTTGATTATTTATTTTAAAAAATACAACGAGAGGAGATGTTGCCCTTAGTCCGGTGCACCCAGTCTGTGGAGTGGACGTTCCAGTCGCAGCCTGCATGGCGCACCAGCTACATGCTCCTTCGAGGAGCAGGAGAGGAGCCTCTAGGCGGGAGGGGGTGGGGTTGAGGACGGAGGAACAAATGGTTTTACACACAGATTCTGTGCAGAGTCCTCCTCTCCAAATATTGTCTCTACTGAGTGGGGCTGCGCACTGAAAAACACCCCCTTCTCTCCTCCTCTGACCCCCGAAACAATCGATCATTTATTCAACAGAATAAACAAATGCCCTGTAGACAGTGCACGTTACGCACAGAAACGTCTCCAGACAGCTCTAGCGCGCGCACATCAGCAGGTGTCTGTGCTCCTGCTACATTTCAGAAACAATACATTAAAAAAAGCTTGCTGTAAAAAATTTAAAAATACAAAGATAGAAATGTTTGTGTTATTCACATTATATGTCACGTTTCAAAACAGCGCTAATTTGTCAAAAATAACTGATCAAAATCTCAAAAAGACACTCCAATTTACTTTAATAAAAAAATGGATGGATAGATGGAATGGATTGTCCTTAGTTGGACAACAGATTATTGAAGCCATCAGGTGCTTCAAACGGTGCCACGAGACTGGAGCAGGAGCGGAGAAGAGTTCAGCTCAGAACCTTGAAATGAGGGGAGGAGGGGGTTCAGAACACCTGATAGAAGCAGAGCTGCTGCACACACGACCTGCTGTTCTTCAAAATAGTAATTTTATTAAGTGTCTACAAATGTAGGCAAATGCTGATGTTAAAATACAACAAAATGCAGGAAATGGCATCTGTTATTCAAAATGTTCTGCGAGATTTAAAACCATTCCTTTATGAATTATAAAATAACTGAGGGTGGTGTGAATATTCATGCAACTATCTTTTCAGTTTTCAACTGGGTCCTTTACAAGCAGCTTGACGAGGGTCAAAACTGTCTAATGTTTGAACAGAAATAATTAGTCCCAGCTCAAGATGTTTCTCCCTTCTTGGACAACAGCTCGTCCCTCTGCTCCGAGTTCTTTTCAAGGCGGCGATTTGGCATTTTGTATTCTGGCAAGAGCCTTGGATGCTTCCCAGCTCTGCGATGCTGAAAGAGTCTGAGCACTGAGGGCCCCATCGGAACCGAGCGTAACCCTCGATGAGCTTGGCACACCCGCCTTTTGACATGATTTGTTATGTAATGTCAGAACCTTACCAGACAAACAAACCTCAGAAAAAGGCAGGTGATGGTGTTTTTTAATGTTCCTCTCACTCATGAACATGAAACTTCACCAAGAATATGAATTACACAACTTGTTTGCTTTTGTTTTTCCACTTTTCTTCAGTAAACAGAGAAGAGCTGTTTGTCACATAGAAGCAAAAGTGTGAGAACTGTGCCTGCAGGCTCCAACTTCACTCAGCATAAAGCTCAACGCTGCTTAACTAAATGCCAAAACAATATGATGGGGATGTGCTAAAATGCAACCGCAATCAGCTCCATGTGCAGCAATAATGTGGCTGCAGGGGCACATGTCATGCCAGCTTGGTGGCCTGTTTGAAACTACCCCAAGATATTTTGGTATGGTGGGAAGGAGAGAGATGAACACGAGCACTTTAGATGTGGAGAGAGCCAGAGCTTTGCCCCTTTTTGTTGCATTGTTTGAAATCCAAGACAAGTTTTAACTTCGCCTTCCTCTAGTTTTGTTGTGATGTTTTGGAATCCTGCTTTGAATTTTTGCAACAATGTGACCCTTTAGTTAGAGTGAAAGAAACAGCTGTGGGGTCGTTAAAGAGCTGGTAGTTATTCTCTGGTTTTTATTCTCTGGTTTAATACGACTTTTCTTGGAGAAAATGAACAGAAAGAGAGAATGTGGCCAGATCATCGGAGCTGAAGTCATTCATTTCTGCCCTTCATTTTTTTCAATAGTGTGTCCGTTTATGTTAGTTCAACATTCCAGTTTGATTACATTGACATGTCTGAAGCCAGTTTCTGTTCCACTTAACTGCAGCTGTGATTCATAGTCACTCAGTTTCTGTCGCAGCTGTGGAGTTGGATTGACAACAGTAATCAATGCCTACTGGAGGTTTCTAGTATACAGTAGTCCCTCGTTTATTGCGAGGTTACATTCCAGACCCCCCTGCAATAAGTGAAAATCTGCAAAGTATAGTGACTTTATATTTATTTTAGTATTTATATATTTTAAGTCATTAGAAACCCTTCCCATACCCTTGCAATATTCTGAACCCTTGAACCTTTGTCATTTTAACAACATACTTAAATGTAGCTACTGAATTTGACTTACCAGCACGTCCCCGCTCGGAGGTCCTCGTGGGCCGGCTATCAGCTCTCAGACTCACCAATGGGTCTTGAGGTCTGGTTCTGCTTCGGTTCAGGTCCAGTTCTGTTTCTGTGCGGCCCTTGAGCGCCAAAGCACATTTTGGGGTGGGGGGCACAGGACCAGTGGTCCGAAAGATGAAAAAAGTCTTGGTAGGCTCCGGAGGGAGTTCAGAACCTCCAACGGCGTGTGTCCTGCTCTGAAGTCCTTGTGCACCGGCTGCCAGCTCTCAGATTCACCGATGGGTCTGGCAGTCCAGTTCTGGTTCAGTTCCCGGTGGGTTCCGTGCTGCTCTCTGCATCCACTCGGCCCCAAAGTCGCTTTAATAAGTGCCAAATTTTTTCTGATCAGATCAAAACTTTCCCTCTTGTATTTCAGCAGAAGGAAACAGGGCTTCAGGGCGGGGCCCTGTTGAGCTCTGGGAAATGTAGTTAAGTAGGCTTACTGAGAGAAAACTACAAAATGGCTTTTTGTTTGTTCATTAACTTTTTACTGTACAGTACTGTAGCCAGTACTGTCCCAGTCACAAGTATAATATTAAAGTTGACAATCATGTGTCCTGTACAATTTTTTTCTTTCTCATATTCAAGCTTACTTTGAAAAACCGTGAAAGCGCGAGTCCTCGAAAGTCAAACTGCGAAGTAGCAAGGGACTATGTATAAGTTATTAGTTAAGACATTTACCAGTAATGAGGTACTATATGATCTCCAAATTTACTTCAGTTGTTATCATAATCCAATGTTATCTGTCATATATTATTAAAATTACAATTTTGTATTTTATTATGTATCAAAAAAAATTGACTCATGATGTGAAATTCGAGATGAAACTATGCAAAATGACCAAACCCTTAGTTAATTCAGCCAAATACTGGACTATTTCTTAGATAATGAACACATTCTTTTAAAAGGCCCTGTGTTGCACTCAGTCCATTAACGGCTAATTAGCTCTGCAAAGGCACAGTGTTGCAGCTACCACTGGGGTTTGCACTGAGGAAAATACAGCATTCAAGTTTTAACGCTGATGTTGCAGCTGTAGCAAATACATGGGGCTTTTCCCAATTTAAGAGACACTGGTGTCAAAATTAATGTTGCACAAATTGTTCCACTTTCCAGGGCTGCCTTTCCCCCCCTAAACTGTGCATTGCAGGGAAGTTGCAGTTTGTTTATGATCACTCCTCGGCTGCATTTGTGTTTGAAGCCAGGATGGCACTAAAATGACCAGGTATTTTCTTGTTGGAAACCTAATTTTTCAGTCTCTTTTATTGTGTTGCTGTTTCACTGCTACAGCATGCTAAAATACTGAAAATGTCTGTGGAAACACAGTTTTACATTGGACTTGTGGATCTACTCATGTAATAACTACTACTTTTTTTTTCTTTTTCTTTTGGCTGTTCCCTAAACGGGTCGCCACAGTGAGTCATCCTCCAAAATGAGCACAATGTTATGTGAAAATACTTTCTATGTTCTATATGCGGCTTTACAATATTCCCTCAATTTTAGTTATGTCATATGTCTCTTATATCATACCATCTAAACTCTGAACAGTGATTTTGGCGGGTCGCTGTCACACGTGCCTTTGGTGTGCGTATGGATGTAATCTCCTTAGCCTGCCATGTCACTTTGTTGACCTCAGAATCTGAGTCTTGTTGATGTGTTGAGAGCTTTACCTCCCCCTGATTTGTGCACATTTTCTCCCTCGGAAGCATGTCTGTCGCAAAAGCTTCAACGCACAGACACATTCACCACTCAGCATGCATGCACGCACCTGGCAAACGGTCACCCTGCTCATAATTGCTTGCTCGCACATAAAGGACATTATGGTAGGATGGAGGACGATTTATTTGCAGCTCTATATGGATCGGAGGGCAGAAATTTCAGTGCAAGCTAAAACATTCTAATCAGGGTTGGATTTATTCTGGAAATTATATAGAATGTTATGGAACATTGTTTAGATTGGATGAAGAGAGGCAAGTTGCACATTTAACAAACTATTGAAAATGCAACATAAAATTTAGCTGAAATTAGCTGTGAAATATTTAGATGTTTAAAAAAAAAAAACATGCCAAACTATGTTTCATTTTTTATTTAAAAAATGTGTGTATATAGTTTTACTTCAGTCTTGCTAAACAGTCCAAAAGACTAGATGTCAATAATTATTTTAAGTAACATGCTCACAGCTGGCCAGACTAGTTCTTCCTCCAACCACGACTTTACCCAAGCTTCAGTGGGAGGTCGGGTGCCATCTTAAATTGACGCTGGCTGTAAGACTAATTGGGGCTGGACGACGCTGTGCACTTATTACCACACAGCTGTAGCCTAAACTTGGCAGTGAACTCCTGCAGAGGACAAAATGGAAGCCGCAGCAGTCGTTGGGCTTTAATTGTAGTGATGGGGACTGTCAGTGGGTTGGATGCAGCCGGTGTTTCAGGGCTAGTCAGACTCTTCCTGCTGTCAACTTGCTCAAGGGATGCATTCAGCTCAACAGCAGTACTGGACCAGATAAGGAGAAGAAACATTCTGCAGGTTCTTGTAATCCAAGAATATTTCTAGATGTTTGTTTGCTTTCAGAGGCGGCATATATTATTGGTGCTCAGAGTGATGACAGGCAGCTGCACATTAAAGTGGATTGGTATCTGTAGCCCACACTGCAGTGGAAATACCAGTGAATGATTTATATGGTTGTGTCACTCAGATGGACCTGCCAGTCAGTGCTCAAATCTGCTTGTGCCATTCTCTGTTAAAACCTTTATCACTAGTTCTTCTGTTATCAGACCACAAGCAGGAGGTTGTTCATGTATTAGCCCTTTTCTCATCAGCTTTGCACTAATGCAGTTGGCATGTTTGAAAGTGGAGGAGGAGCTCGTTGGCCTTTTGAAACGATGCTCTGCTGTGTTTTCTTTTTAAACCACGTTTTCGCTCGCTCTCCGGCTTTCAGTGCCTGATCAAGAGCTCTCTCTGTGCGCCTGCCATCACCACGCATGGCCGTGCTGCTGCAGTAATGAGTCAGGCAATTTCAAGGGCACCCACGGCTGCCATCTCCCCTGTGGCTCTCCTCAGTCTGCTCATCTTTCAGCAGCTCCATCGCTTGCTCTTTACTCTGATTTCTCTCTTTCTATAAGCTCAATCTATTTAAAATATGTGTGCTATTAGGTGTTACACGTCTGGTTGAGTGACTACATATTTTAAGGGAGGTAGTCCTCACCCTACTAATTTCCACCCACACTAAACAAATGAGTTTGTCCAGCTTGGCAGTGTGTCATCATGGTGGTGTGACAGTGGCCCTTTTTTCATGCACAAAATGAAGCTACTGGGACGACAGGTCAGTCATGTTTCATTAAAGGAGTCCTGGCATCATGCTCTCTTCCAGTAAGAGGCCAGGAGCTTGTAGAGAACCTATTACTGATACCACTAATAATGTTCGAGGCGAGACTCATCCAGGCGGCATATTTATTTCTACCCACGCGGTCGATAGATTAGCAGATAAACAGCTGCACCGATAATGGGGAAGCAGTGAGCTGATGCCACATCTATAATCACGGAGCATTTTGTCTTGTTTAGATGATTACTTGGCTGGCGCTTAACTTAAGCAAGCAAGTCAGATGTTTGTGCATCTGTTGTGCATTAGAGACATTTGTGTAGCCATCCTGCGAAGATGAGCAGATCTTTGCAAATGTTCGTATGTTTTCTGGCAAATGAGAGCATCTGATTTAAATGCAAGGCAGAAAATATGCAGAGAATTTAAAGAAAATAAAAACCACCAGTTCTTGACTACTGAGAATTCGTTCACATACCGAGGAAGATCTTTTGCTGCACTGTTATTACAATAAATTATCTGAACGCAACAATGTGCCAGTCACCAGATCTGAACATCTCTGAGTTTTTTTTTTTTTTTTGTTCCATTTGCTGGACGCCATTCTCTAACAAGTTTGTCAGGTCTTCTGACAGATTCTTCTTTGTTGAAACATTTTTTCTTATCCAAAAGACTTCTTCAGTCTGAGGAGCTGCAACAAACTCAGTCTTATAAGCAGCATCTTCTCATAGTGGGTGAACCATTTTGCTGGCAGCAGCAAAAACTACCATAGTTATTTACATGCAAATGGAGGACCATCAGCTTAGTGGCTGATCGTTAGTGCCCGTTATCGTTTGTGATGGTTTTGGCTGTCACCATCAAACTTTGATCTACTATGCAAAGATGCAGCTTATAAGACTGAGTTTGCTTGCAGCTCCTCAGACTGAAGGAGTCCTTTGGATAAAGGACAAAACAAATAAGAACCCGTCCAGAGGCTCTGACTCAACCTCGATTGAACTTTGGATTATCGTGCATGCATCAGGACACCACTCCCAATAGTAAATATTAAAATGTAAAATGCAATTTCTTTTTATACTTGATATTTTGGGGTGTAACTGTGACCCTGAGTATACAATTTTGTTCCACCTCATGTACTACATGTGATGTGACAATACAGATAGTTGAACTTGAACAATTCTACAAAAACTTTTGGGAATATGTTTTGGAAGAGCCCTGTTTTCTGTTGCAAAGTTATAAAGACCTGTATTTAAAGTGAAGAAAATTTGTCTTTCAGAGAAACTTAAAGTAAAAAAAAAATGTATGTCATAACTAACTACTGCTTAGGCGAACATAAATGTTTTTTGCTTCAGATATTCAGTAAACAGTAAATATCTAGATTTATTTTTATTGAACTGAGAGGTTGATAAAATCTAGTACTTTATCCTAAAATAGAAAGGCATGCATGGACTTGTCTTTTTTTTTTTTTTTTTTCTGTCTGGTACAAAAATGTCCACATTTTTCACATACCTTCACAATAAAAATGACTACTGAGCTATAAAGCCTAGCACAAAAAAAATGATGAGACATTAATTTCTTTCTCTTTAATTTTTTGTTATCAAAGTGCAGCTTGAAAGACATTTCACTTTTTAATATCGGCTACCTTCCTCTATCCTCAAATGTTTTTAACTTATAAACTTCTCCTGAACCTCACAAATATCCAGAACCCTAACCACACAAACATATATTTTTCCAAACAGTTGTTTGCATTTCTCATTTCTAATACAAACAATGTTTTTGGCAAAGAAAAACAGATTTTTTACTCTTTTTTTTTTTTTTTTTTTGAAGTTGACATTTTTAATGTATTCACGTCTACTTGAGATATGAAGGTTTGGAGAAACCATGTTGTATCGGTCCACTTCATATGCACATTTTTCCTCTGTGCCTTAGAAACCACAACAACAGTGGAGCTGGTTTTTAATGTTATTATTATTATTATTATTATTATTATTATTATTATTATTTTAACCTGCCTCATATTAATTTGATCCCGTCTCTATTAAACTTTAGTCATATGCTGAAAATATTAAAGAATGAGAGGAAGGAAAAAAGAGTAACAATTGCCATAGGACAAGCCATTCTGAATTTTTTTTTTCTTTGTATGTAGATGTAATGTGGATGTTCATACCAACTACAAGCTTGGCATGGGTAATACAGCATTTTATTTTTATTTATGTATTTTTATTTATATATTCCATTAGAGAACAAAATATTTGAGTTTTAAATGACAGTGGTGAGACCAGCTATATTGTATGGTCTGGAGACAGTGACACTGACAAAAAGACGAGAAGGAACAGGAAGTTGCAGAAATGAAGATGTTGAGGTTCTCCTCCGGAGTGACAAGGATGGATAAGATTAGGAATGAGATCATCAGAGGTACAGCACAGGTTGAACAACTGGGAGATAAAACTTAGAGAGGCCAGACTGAGTTTGGTTTGACTGGTTTGAACATGTCCAGAGGAGGGACGGTGGGTATATTGATAGAAGGATGCCAGAAATGCTGCTGCTTGGAAAAGGCCAGAGGCAAAGTATGGATCCAGTTGGAGAGGACATGAGTTGGAGTGAGGACTGGGTGAGATGGAGGAGGATGACTTGCTGTGGCAACCCCTGAAGAGGGAACAGCCAAAAGAAGATGCAGTAGCCCCTCAATTATTGGGGATTATGTTCCAGACCCCTCTGCGAGAGGTGAAAAACTGCAAAGTAGGAACGCTATACATTACTGTGTTTATTTTAGTATTAAAGCTTTCTAAACCCTTCCCACACTCTTGCAATGTTCTAAACTCTTAAACCTATGGAATATTAACAGCATGCGTACAATGAGACTAACCTGTATAAATAAAGGTTGAATGAATTAATGAATAATATATAATAATTAATTTAAGGGGCAGATATAATAAGATTTCTTCTTCTTTCTGCTCCTTTCATTTTATCCTATTTGTATTCTTGTATCTGATGAAACTGTTTTGTATTGTTCTTTTAAAATGAATAAATAAACATCAAATCAAATCAAAATTAATAAATTTCACTCACCAGCTCTACAGAACAGCAGCTCAGTTCCGGTCGGGCTCGGTTCCAGTTTGGCAGACATACCCTGCAGTGATGAAGCCCATTGCCCCGTCCAGGTTGATGTGCACGTGGATAATTGAGCTTCAGGAAGCTTCAGGATTATTTGTGACTTTCCTGCCAATTCTGTGAGCTTAATAGAAGGTAGATGGTTACTTCTGACTTTGTGTTGCAAAACTTGCCCTCCATTTCAGCAGACCACAGCGGCTGGAAGTACTGTTGGCTTCTGGGTAGTGTAGTTCTTTTGACTGGTGTTAACAGTGGGCTTATTGAAAGAAAACTATAAAATGGTGGCACCCGTCCGAAGTTTTTCCGTTAACTTTTTATCCTGTACTGCCCCGTGAGCGTAACTTGAGCGATATTAAAGTTGATGATAATTGTAAAACCACGAAAGAGCGAGTCCACGAAATAGCAAGGAACTACTGTATACACCCTGATGCATGCTCATACAGTATTGAAAGTTGTGAGACTTATTACCTTTCTTTTTTTGATAACTCATAACATAGAGCACAATAAAAATGGAAAAACTGAATAATTTTTCTTTCAGCTGCTCCCTTCAGGGGGTCACCACAGTGGATAAACTTTCATGAAAGATTTGGCAATTTGTTTTATGCCGGATGCCCTTCCTGACATAACCTGGGCTCAAACCCACAACCTCAGGTTTACAAGACCGCATCCCCCTAAAATGGAAAAACAGAATAATGAAGGGGAAAACAATTTGTTACAAGTTGATCTCAAACATAGATCGTTTCTAAAGCCTGCAATGCTTTCCACACTTCTCAATGTTTTGTGAATAATTTAACATGTCCTGTTGTCAAAGACCCATCTCAGGGTGGAGATGCAACAAACATTTATGCATTTATGATGTCACAGGCTGTGACATTTGAAATTAACGAACTTGCATATTCTCTCTATTCCAATGCTTGATTCCAATTATATGGACTGTACCATTATACTGTACTTGAGTGATTTTTCCCATATGCTCCTTGTCTAGTTTAAGCTTCAGGTCCCAGCAGAGCAGCTCCTGCTGGAGCTGAACTGAGTCCAGAAAGTGAGAGGAGGAATCAGTGAAGAGGAGAGATTTACTGGTCATCTTGGTGAATGAAAGAAGTGCTATTTGCTGAACCTTGGTCTACTTAATGCTTTGTAGATCATCACTGGTGTCACTGATTAAATACAAAAAACTGCTGTGAAATGAGACTTTTGGCTGTAAATCTTTTTTTTTTTTCATTTACCCTTTATTTATCCAGGTAGTCTCATTGGGCCACGAGAACTCATTTTCAAGAGAGGCCTGTTTAGGGAGCAAGTGGTGGGGGTTAAGGGCCTTGCTCAAGGGCCCAGAGTGGGGCGAATGAGGGTGGAGGCAGGTGTGGGTGTTTCACCTTTTTCCATTCACATTTTTTGATGTCGGTACTGGGGCTTGAACCGGCGATCTTCCGATCACAGGCCCACCATCTCTAACCTTTGTACCACCACTCCCCCAATATAAATTTGAATAAATAATATAAATTTTCTCTAGAAGTAAAATGATTAAATTAAAGTCAGAGTTTAAAGAGAATGCAAAAATGTTAAAAATTGAGCGACTGATAGTTATTAATACCTCCGCCCTGTTTTATTTTCTTTGTATGATACTGTATGAGGAGGATGTGAACTATTTTTCTCTGCCTGTGCAGACATGATACTCTGAGCTCTGAGTTGATTAGCTGGAGAATTAGGACAGATTAAGCCATTGTTCTCAGTGGGTCTGGACTGGGCAGGATAGGGTTGTAATCTCCTGTAATTCTGTGTTCGTGATTTACTGAAGATGATTTAATTGGACTTTCAGCGGAATAGGAGCGCTTGCTTTAAGCTCCCAATCACTCAGGTGCAGTTTGCTGATCCAGCTGTTTCTTGTAGGAGAGACAAACCCCGTAGCTGTTCACCTGTACCGTCCAAAGGAGAAATCCAGTTGTTTGTGCTGTTTACCTACAAACCTGATGTTCTTGTAAAAGCCTGAGTGAGGAACGGGGTCAACATGCCTGATAGGCAAGTAATTTCTAGCAAAAGTATCACAAGATCAATGCTAAATGGAATCTATGGTTTTGCCTGCTCAGCCTGTTTGACATAAATGTGTCATCTGAACCAGTTCTCATGGGGTTTCTGGGCTTCTTTGGAGCCAAACTGGAGCGGTCCAAACCTCCAACAATCATTCAGACAATTTCAGAAAATATACTCACCACAGAAACTAACAGTAGTCCCTCAGTTATCACAGGGCCTATGTTCCACCGCACAATAAGTGAAGAACCGCCAAGTAGGGACATTGTATAGTATTAATTTATTTTTTAAGACTTTATAAACCCTTCCCACACTCTTGCAATGTTCTAAATTCGTAAACCTATGTTATTTTAACAACATACTGTACTGTTGAATCGACTAGTTCACTAGTCGATTCTAAGACATCTCGCAAGTTTTTAAATTTTATGTCGACTAGTCATAGTCTGTGATTTTGTTGCGTGTCACATGATCAGCGCCGGGCCGCCATCTACAAAATGAATTCTTCTAAGCAGATGGAAGGTGAAGAGCAGGCCAAGTCTTGCCAAACGGGCAGAAATTCATCAACGGTGTGGAAGTATTTCACTAAAGATGACTCTTCCGGTCCAACCGCCCATGGTGGATTCCACCACTGCCCGCCCCACTGTTTATATATTTTATTTTATCCACTAAATAAAACAAAAATCAAAACGGGACGCACCACTGCCGGTGGCGAATTCACCACAGCCAGTGGGAGAATTCACCACTGCGTACCTTGCGTGGTGGTTGATAGTTTTTATTTTCATTTTATTTTATTCACTATACAAAATAAAAACGGGGGCACACCACCGTTGGTGGACCACCGCCGTGATGGTTTATTTTATTTAGTAGATTAAAATAAAATCACTTTTGCAGCTTAATAGTAGTTTTGGTTTTCCTGTGACTTAATATCAGTATGATAAATGGTAGGAGCGTAAATATATGCTCCCTTATGTTGTTCTGTTTTTTTATTTATTTATTTATTTTTGTAAGTAATAAATTATGTTTTTTGTGAATTGTCTTGAGTTCCTATGATGGTGCATTGACTAGTCGGCGTCGACTCGACTTTTATCATGTTGAAGTCGACTTTAAAAAAAATATGTAGTCGTTCAACCCCTACAACATGTGTACTGCACAGTAGCTATTGCAAAATTTTGTTTGCGTACTCACCAGCTTTGGTCTGGTTCTGGTTGGGTTCTGATCGGCTCTCTGCAGCCGTTGAGCACCAGACACTTTTGGAGAGATCCAGCTCTTCAGAGAGCCAGCACAAAATCCATATAACCCAGAGAAATCCAAGGGGTGGGGTTCAGGTGAGCTCTGGAGAAGACACCGGTCCTCCAAGCAACACTTCCCCGCTGGAGAGGCTCCCTCGGCCAGCAAGCAGCACTCAGCTTGACCAATGAGGCTGGAAGTAGTTCTGGTCCAGTTCTTGTCGGGTTCTGATCAGCTCTCTGCAACCCCTCCATGCTGAAGTCACTTTGAATAAGGACCAAACTTTTTAATCTGGTTCGGATCGGATCAAAACTTTCCTTCCATTTTGGCAGAAAGCAGCAGGCTGGAAGCACTGTTGAATTCTGGGAAGTGCACTGTTGCCTTGTGGATAATGAAGTTCTTTTGGACTGGCAATACTGTGTAAGCATATTGAAAGAAAACTACAAAATGACAGCACCTGTCCAAATTATTAATTTTTGTAATTAACTTTTTTCCAACCACGTGAGTACAGTGATACTACTGCAAATTCGACAATCATGTCTTGTACAATTTTTTTTTTACAGTATTTACTGTACGTTCACAAACCGCCATAGAGCAAGTCCGCAAAAGTCGAACTGCGAAGTAGCGAGGAACTAATGTAATCAGAACTACACTGCTCACAAAAATAAAGGGAACGCTAAAATGACACATCCTAAACCTCAATTAAATATTCTCATTGACAAACTTTATTATTAGTACAGTGGAATTGATTGAGAAGAAAATAACACAAAATTTATCAATGTAAATCAAAATTATGACACCTGGAGATCTGGATTTGGATTCATACTCGATATGAAAGTGGAAAATAACATGACAGGCTGATTCATCATCAGTGAATATCCCTCAAGACCAGTCTAAATGAGGCTCAGTGTGTGTGGCCTCCACATGCCTGTATTCCCTCCAACAACATCTGGGCATGCTCCTGATGAGACGGCGGATGTTCTCCTGAGGGATCTCTTCCCAGACCTGGATTAGAGCATCATTTAGCTCCTGAACAGTCTGTGGTGCGATGTGGCCTTGGTGGATTGACCGAAACATGATGTCCCAGAACGGGCAGGTCAGTCCATAACATCAGTGCCCTCATCATGCAGGAACTGCTGACATACTTCAGCCATGAGGCCTAGCATTGTCAGGCATAAGAAGGAACCCAGGGCTCACTGCACCAGCATATGGTCTCACAATGGGTCTGAGGATCTTATCCCAGTACCGTAGGCCAGTCAGGGCACCTCTGGTTAGCACATGGAGGCCTGTGCGGTCATCCAAAGAAATGCCTCACCACACCATGTCTGACCCACCAACAAACCGGTCATGCTGGAGGATGTTGCAGGCACCATAACATTCTCCACAGTGTCTCCAGACTCTGCCACGTCTGTCACATGCTCATTGTGAACCTGCTTTCATCCATGAAGAGCACAGGGCACCAATGGCGATGGCAAATCTGCCAATGTTTGTGTTCCCTAGCAAACACCAGTTGTCCTGCATGATGTTGAGCTGTAAGCACAGGCCCTATATGTGGACGTCAGGGCCTCATACCACCCTCTTGGAGTCTGTTTCTGACAGTTCGAGTGGAAACATGCACATTAGTAGCCTGCTGGAGGTCATTTTGTAGGGCCCTGGCAGTGGACCTCCTGTTCCTCCTTGCACAAATGACAAGGTAGCAGTCCTGCTGCTGGGTTGTAGTCTTTCTAAGGCCCCTTCCATGTCTCTGGTGTACTGACCTGTCTCCTGGTACCTATTTCATGCTCTGGACACTGTGCTGAGAGACACAGCAAATCTTCTTGCCACTGCTCGCATTGATATTCCATCTTGGATTAGGTGCACTACTTGAGCAACTTCAGTGGGCTGTAAAAAACGCCTCATGATGCCTTTATACGTGACAGCACTGACAAAATGAAAACGTGACTAAAAGTTCAACCAGAAAGGGCGAGGACAGAGAAATGACCTGTGGTCACCATCTGCAGAATCACTCTTTTATAGGGGTTGTCTTGTTAATTGCCTCTCAGTCCACCTGTTGTGTGTTCACTTTGCACAGCTGCAGTTGAAACTGATTAGGGGTGCACCGATTGCAGTTTTTTGGCCGATCACCGGTCACCGATTTCTACAAAGTCTGACCTGCCGATTCCGATTTTGGCCGATACCGATTTAGTTTTATAAGCAACACTGTT
>JARVGV010001459.1:19667496-19678953 GCA_031762435.1 Hypsolebias longignatus | reverse complement strand
CACATTTAATTCTACTTAAGTAAAGTACAGATACATGAAAAATGTATTTAAGTACAGTAACAAAGTATTTGTACTTAGTTACATCCCACCACTGTCTATGTGCTACTAATAAATTAGAGTATGGTATAAATGTTTTGGAACAGATTAATGTAAGAGCATCTTTGCACTGAAACCTTTCAATGCTGAGCTCTCTGGTGAGAATGGTTATGATGTGTTTGTGGCATTCTGTAATTTGAATATGTGTTTTAGCCCAACTTGGCTTGTTTTCCTGTCTGGGTGTTGTGATACAAATCCAAAATGTGAGATTTGTGCAAAGTAAAACTAGAAAAATTGTATTTCCTGAGAAAATGCAGTGTGAATGCTTAATGCTGAAGAACTTGCTCAAAACAGCTGAAATTAGCTAAAAACATGCTGAAATGTAGCTGAAATGGAAGAACGTATAAGCAGAAATTAGCACAAAAATGAGGAAATTAACTAAAAAAAGGCTGAAATTAGCACAAAAATAGTTGAAAGTATCTGAAAAGGCAGAAAGAAGCTTAAATTGCCAGAAGGAAGTGGAAAGAGCTGAAATAAGCTAAACATTGTGGAATTAGCTGAAAAAGCTAAATTTAGCACAAAACGGCTAAAAATAGCTGAAATAGCAGACAAAGCTGAAACTAGCGGAAAAAAATGAAAAAGCAATATAAGCTGGAGTTAGCAGAAAGAAGTTAATTAGACTGAAAGTAGCAGAACTTACTACGAAAAACTTGAATTTATCTGAAAATAGCTGAAATTAGCTAAAAAATTATAAAATGTAGCTGAAAAGTTAGGAAAAGCTTACATGAGCAGAAGAAGAAAGAAAATACATTTACTGAAAGAAGCAGAAATGAGCACAAAAAGTGGAAATTATCTGAAAAAAACTTAAATTGCAAAAAAATGTATAATAATCTGAAAACTAGCTAAAATAGGCAGAAAGAAGCTGAAATTACAATAAGTAAAGAGAACATATTTTTGTGAATCAGGCTGAAAAAATTAAGTGAGCTCAAAACGTAGAATTATTTGAAAACACTTAAACTAGCCTAAAAACTGCTAAACAGTATAAAATGCTGAAGCTAGCAGAAATCAGCTGAAAGGAGCATGACAAGCTGAAATTAGCCGAAATTACCTAAAAATAGTGGAATGAAATTAGAAACACAAAAGTGGTGTAGTTCCCAGAAAGAAGCTGAAAGGAGCACAAACCAGCTAAAAAAAAAAAAAAAAAAAAACCTGATGAAATTACTGCTGAAAGCAGCTGAAAATAAGTTTAAATTTGTACAAGCTGAGTGGGTAGAGCAGTCAACCTCCAATACAAGAGATGGGGGTTTGATTCCACAGCAATCACAAGCCAAAGTGTCCCTGGGCAAGACACTAAACCCCTCATTGCCTCCGAGGTGTGTCCCATCGGTGTACATGAATGTGATAAAGCTCTGACTAATCTTTGTGTAGAGCGCTGAATGAATGGGTACACGAGGGCACAGAGTGTAGTGTAAAGCACTTTGAGTGTCTTGATAAGATAGAAAGACGTTATATAAGTACAGACCATTTACCATTTACAAAGAAGCTGAACCAGAACAAAATGTGAAAGGAGCAGTACAAGACTGTAAACAGATCTAAAAATTTGAAGGATGTAAAATGAGCTCAATTCATTATCTAGCAGGGGAAAAAAAATGGCAGAAACAGCTAAATATTTGAAAAAGCTAAAGTTACACCAATACCAAACGTCATAGCAGGATTGTCCTGAAAGGGCTGAACGTTTTGATGCACAATTTGTTGAAATAGCTTGAAAACTGCGAGATGAGAATCATGCTGAAAAACATACGGAAGAAAAATGGATCTCAATACTGTGAATGCCTCATAAGCCACCCCCACAATAACAGCAATGCAAAACAAACAAAAACCAGTTTGAGACATAAAGTAACAGAAAAGCAAATTACTCGTTTATGTTAATTTAAACCTTGGACTTCTTTTCCTGGATTATAAATGCAGATCTTCAACAAAAAGAAAAAGAACTTTAAATAATTCATATAATTCACAACCCGTTTTTCTTCTCATGTCTTATCTAAGCAGATTAAACTGGGTCTTTCAATAAAGTTGGGCAACCTCTGAGCCTGAATTTAAGCAGAGACGCTGTTGGACTGCTCTCCTTCTGTTGTGTTCCTCTTCGTCGAGCTGTTGTAACAGTTTCCTCCTTTCAGAGAGCAGGTTCTCATTTTCAACAGTCACACAAACAATAACCTCTTTCTCCTGAAATAAAAAGAGGAAGAAACAAACAAACAAACATGAATTCATCATTTTCACCCCCCATTTTTTTTTAATCTTGTTTACTTGTATCTTTATCAGTAAATTGTGTGTGATCATTCTATATGATCTATAGAAACTCCTGCTGTTACAGACTGATCAATTATTAAACAACCACCTGCAAAAAAACAGGCTTTCACTGTTTCTGTGCACACTGAGTCTGCACGTTACCAACTGCTATGGCACATTTTTAAACAAGCAAGAGCAGACGTAATCTAATCAGAAAAAAAATACATAATCCAAATATGGCAGACCAAAAGAAAAGAAACAAACAAACAAAAAAAAAGCTTTAAAATTCACTGAAAAGACATCTATAATGTCTAAAATTCAACTACCGTCTCAAACTTCTCAACATTTTTTTAACTTGCAGAAAAACAAAGCTGCAGTTTCATTTTGCTAACAGAGAACATGAAGACAGTTCTCTCTGAAGAGCTTGAATCTTCTCATCACTCCATGTGGTTTCATTATCAGGTTTACGTTTGGCACGACACGGTTTCTCTTTATGTTTTTCTTTTGCATTGCAGTATTTGTGGTAAACAGAATGAAAGAGATTTATTAATTTCTTTCATCTTTAATATTATTACTTTAGTTGTAGCAAAGAAAAGCTTCTATATACAAATATTTTACAGCATAATATTCAAAAATGAGTAAGATCCTTAAAGAAAAATGTATTTATACAGGTAGCTTCACTGAGCCACAAGAACTCATTTTTGTTTTGGGAGATGGTGGAGGTTAAGGGCCTTGCTCAAGGGCTCAGAGTGGGGTAAATGAGGGTGGAGGCAGGTGTTTCACTTTTCCCACTCTCGTTTTGATGTTGTCAGACCAAGAAGTTGAACTGGCAACCTTCCAATCACAGGCCCACCTTCTCTAACCTCTGCACCACCACTCCCATAGAAATAAATCATGATTTCATGTTTTCATGATTTGATTCATTTAAATGTAACAATAAATTACTTTTCTCAAAGAGTTGGAAATGTGTTTTAAATAAGAGAAAGTTATTAAATATTTAATTTGTTGATGTTTGCATTTTTAGATACTAAAATAAAATGTTGACGGGAGTGGTGGTGCAGAGGTTAAAGGCAAGAATGATCAGAAGGTTGCTGGTTTGACCCCCTGGACTAACATGAAAACGTGAGTGGGAAAGGTGAAGCACCCACACCTGCCTCCACCCTCATTTGCCTCACTCTGGGCCCTTGAGCAAGGCCCTTAACCTCCACCATCTGCTTCCCCGGGTGCCCAAGATGGCAGCTCCCTGCTCCACACAGAGGCTGTGGTAGCTCGGTGGTCTGTGGTTGCATCAGGAAGAGCATCCAGCGTCAAAACAATGGCCAAGTGTTTGTGCGACCTCGTCACCATGGTGGCCCCTGATGAAAGGAGCAGCTGAAAGAAGATGACGAGAATAAAATCCAGCTTTAATGCCAGCAACAATTTAAAATAAGAGTTAATTTACAAATTAAATTAAAGGGAGCAAACTAATAATCACATGAATTTGTATCATGTTATTCCATACTAGATTTTGCAACAACGTGACGTCAGTTTCTTTCCTCTTTGTTAAGATTCAGTGTATGCTTTAAACAGCAAACAGATCTCAGCTGCAAACAGGCCAATCAAGCACATGCACCTTAACTCGAGACGGAAACTGCTGAATGCCTCGCATTGTCCTGATGAAAAACAAAGATGTTGTAAAAAAAATGACATCACCTTTATGGCAGCATACCTGCACCCTCATAACAGAACTTCAGATTGGCTTCACTTTTACACATTTACTTGGGTTTCTTTTTCACTTCAACATTAAAATTTATCATCCATTTAGTTACAGGAGCAGCCACGCTCAAGAGCTTTTGTTGTATTTCTTTCTCCCAAGGAATCAATAATCAATTAATCTGTTCAATAACTCATGTTTCATGTTTTTATTTTCTCTCCAAACTTTTTTTGAGCATGTTGCTGTTGTTTACTCTTTCTGAATGTCATCGTTGGTCAGTAAAGACACTGACAAAAAACATCTGCTTAGACCTATTAAATGGTGGTATGGCATCAAATTAAGTTTCAAACAAGACTAGTTAACAAGTAAAGTTTTGGTTGTATTAAAAAAAACAAAAAACTACAAAGTACAAAGTACTTCCCATCTTGCATTTGGAGCTTGTCTATAACAATGTGGGGTTGTCACCTTCGCTCTTTGTTGAGACATGTCAGTTTAACACATCTTCTTTAGTTGCACACTCAGTAAAAAGCTTCTTGGTGCCCTCTTCATCAATCTTCCTCACTTCCTTACAGTTAGGACACTCCTGCACTGCATCAGAAACACAGGAGGAGGAAAAAGTCAGGATTTATTTTAAGGATGTCCATCCATCCATCCATTATCTTTACCCGCTTCTTTTTCAGATCACAGAGGTCACTGGTGCATTACTGTGCGAGAGGCGGGGGACACCCAGGTCTCCAGTCCATGGGACACATATAGACAAACAACCATTTACTCTCTCATTCACACCTATGGACAGTTCAGTTACCAAACAGCCTAACATGCATGATTTTGGTCTGTGGGAGGAAACTGGAGTACCTGGGGAAAACCCACACATGCACGGAGAGAACATGCAAACTCCACCCGGAAAGGACCCCGACTGGGATTTGATCCAATTACCTTCTCGCTGAGAGGCAGCAGCTGTACCTACTGCACCACCGTGCTGCCCTGCTATCAACTCAATCATGTTTATTTTAATCAGCTGTCAGTTTCTGATTAAAGGACTGGATTAACACCAAAACCTGACTAGTTTTATTATGTATCTGTCAGGACCTGTGTGTCTTCTTGTGGTTCTCGTATTTACATTTTTCTGAGTCTGTTTTACCTGTTTCAGCTTCCCCAGTGTTTTCCCTTGTTCCTGCCCATGCCCCTCCCCCTCTCACCTGTTCCTCGTTGTCTCTCCTCAGGTGTTATTTCTCCCTCATTAGTTTCCCTTTAAAACCTTTGGCGTTCATCTCTTTTGTTGTCCGTGCATTATTCTGTATAGGTCATGTTTGTTTCCATCTGAGTCTCTAGTGAGTATTCCCCCATGTGTGTTTCTTTGAATTTTGTGCTGCCTTGTCAGCCTTTTGTTTTAGCTTTTGTTGGTACGTTGTTTTTATTTTTTTACCTGAACCGTTTGAGATTTAGTTGCACCCTGAGTTCTACTCCTCACCAAAGAGAGTATCCATGTATAACTCTGACAGACTGTTCAGTACCTTAAATAATATGTTCAAATTGCATACATTTACATAGTTTTAAGAACTAGTTATTTAATTTTAAATTAATTTTTTTAACCATTTTACATGGTTTCAAGTAATTGGTCATTTACATTAATCAAGTATTTCCTTGCTATTTTATTTTTTCTTTTATTTAATTGTTTGTTTTTGCACAGTTTAGTTTATTTTTTATGTAACTAAGTTATTTTCTGTTTGTTATTGATCTTGAACTACAAATTATTTTGAACATTACTGGTGCAGTTCTTTGGAACCAAAGCTAATGAACCAGATGACACTGTTGCTGTAAAATACGTACTGGTGATTTTTATTATTTTTTTTAAATTTTGTTACTTTTAGTACCACATGATTTATGCATATAGGATAATGTAAACAGGGCTGTAAGAGCTGCAATGAGTTTGTTAGGTGAGTGAATAGTCTGATCATCTGGCTGTTGATTGCAGTAATCCAGATTATCACAAATAGAGGGCCACAAACCAAATTTCGCTTAGGGCCCCATGGAGGCTTGGGCCGGAACTGATTATGATCCATCCATCCATCCATGCTTTTTGTAGTCGTCTGTTTGCTGGTTTTATCTACAATCAAGAAAGTCGTGGGCAGCAAATTGGGACCCAACCATGCTTCTTGCCTTTGTGATGGTTTGGTTCGTGCTTGAGTACCCAGACTCAATTGGCCTCGGGCAGAATGGATCAGATCTCAGGGATTTTTGCTCTGGTGCATTCCATCAGTGTGGCCACGTAATTTGGACATTTCAGAACTGTTTTGCACCAACACAGACTCAAGGTAGATGTCATTATGTCCTGCCTGTCCCCAAAACAACTGAGTGTATCTGAATTAGGCTCGTCTGACTGGCTTTGAAGGCCACCTTATCTGAATTGCCTGGAGGACATGTCATCGGATGCTCAACCCTGCCCATTGGGGAAGTCCACTGACAACCAGAGTGAACCAGCTGAATAAACTTTCTGTCATCATTTCAGGACTCTTGGATTCTCACTAGCGTTGACCTTGGCCATTCCCCGACATCTATCGAGAATGTTTACGGATCTCACCAGAGGGAGCTGGCTGATTGTTCCATCCTTATCAGAACTCTTAGTGTCCTTGAGAGCGTCCATGGACATTGCTCACCGATCTCTGCATCCCCCTTTGCGCAATGTCTACGTCACTATGTGCTTGTTTGTGAGAGGTGTTTTTTTTTTAAATAGTACTTTTTCTTCTCAGCCAAGAAGAAAGATTTAATTAGGAAAATTTTTCGCCTCCAATTCCTAATGTGTCCAGTTTCATTATTTTTTGTCTGTCTAAGCAGATCTGACTTGTAAATGAGTCTTCTAGGCTCAATGTGGCTTATCAGTCTAAATAAAAGTTGAATGAATGAATCCATCCAATATCTTTTACCCGCTTTTTCCTTTTTGGGTCGTGGGTGGGTGGGAGGGGGGGGGGGGTCACTGGTGCCCATATCTAGCAGTGGCTGTGCGAGAGGCGAGTTACACCCTGGACAGGTCTCCAGGGACACATTGAGACAAGATAAACAACCAATCACTCTCTCACTCACACCTAGAGACAATTTTGAGTTACCAATCAGTCTAACATGCATGTTTTTGGTCTGTGGGAGGAAACCAGAGTACCTGGAGACAGTCCACGCATGCAAAGAGAGAACATGCAAACTCCACCTAGAAAGGTCCCCGACCAGGATCTGATCTGGCGACCTTCTGACTAAAGTGCGCCAGCTCTACCAACTATGCCACCTTGCCACCCTGTAGTATGATGTAAAAAAAAAAAAATGTTCTAAAGTACAGCACTATTTGACTGAGTAGATAGGTAAGACAGATGCAAGTGCTGATGCAGACAGACACATTTTGCTTAGCCCATTAGCTCATTCAAACTGATGTTGCATGATGCAAAGCTGCTGCTGCTGCTCTTTCAAAGCTGATTCTAGCTGTTCCACTTCCACCTGCAGAAACTCAGTCTGGGACAATATGACATAAATCAGATTTGTTACCACTTTCTGTCAGATATTTCATAAACTTGTGTGTGTGTGTGTGTGGCTTAATGGTATTTTGCAAATACTTTGTTTTTAAATGGAAAATTCAATGGATCTCAAGATTTTTATACAAGTAAAATAAACATTTTCAGTCCAACATCAAGAAGAAAACCAAATGCTTTTTGTACATTTCGGAGTCATACACTGAAATGAGCAGCTTTTATTTATTTATTTATTTATTCGGGTTTTTCTGTATTCTCTGAGGGCATTTAGAGAAATCCCCTTAAACCCTAAAAGTGTTAGATCATTTATTTTTTCATTTTCTTACCCTGATTGACTGATTGGCCAAAACAGATTTAAAACATGCTACATAAACAAAACTTGTACAAAATGCAAGGAAAAATATATACTTTTTAATTTGGGCTTGATAAAAGACTCGGCCTCTAGAATCACAAATTTTCGGTCTTTCTTTTTTAACTATACACTACTGTATTTATTTACAGTTCCATTTTTGTTTATCAGGTGGGTCAGAGCAGCTAATTTCTCTTTTAAATTTATGCAAATTCCTTTCTTCTTTGCATGCTCTGTCTTTTACCTGGTAGACGAAAAGAAGTAATGCCAAGTACGGTACTGACTCTTGATTAGGAAGAGCCTGTTTAAAGTCAAATGTTCAGTTTTTTACATCATATTAATTACTTCACATTCAGCAGCCTGGTTAGCTTGAGCTTGCACACAGAGGAGATTCTGTCTCTGCAGAGCTGATTCATGCTGCTCCATTTTCATTTGCAGGTGTCCAACCTCAGGAAATTACAAAAAAATAGATTTGTGAAATTTATTTTGACTGCATGTTGGCTCATCAAAACAGAAGTAATGTATTTTAGGGTGCTGTTTCAAAAATATTAATAATAAATAAAATAAATTAAAAAAACTCCTGCTGCTGTATTTGCAAATGAGACAAACGCAAAGTAGCTCATAGCCACTCCCAACAATTTCATTCTTGCGGTGGCAAAGCTTGCATTTCCTATTGTAAGATGAAAGGGCTCAATGTGAATAAATAAAGTGTTGCTCGCATCTTAACCAGCTGCTGACACATTTATAATCTCTTTGATGGTGATTCTATGGTTGAGAAATTATGTTTTTCTGTTTATCTGTACTACTATTAAAAGTCCCAATAAAAACTGGGGCAGATGCCAAAGGTTATTTCTTTTTTTTTTTTTATTAAAAAAAAAAAAGCTTGAATTGAGTTGAATGGAACTGATTTGAACTGAATTGAAGCCAGTAATGTCCAAGCTTATTTTCCTGGTTGACAGATGAGGTTAAGAGGCTGTGTACAAGGCACACAGGAACCAAAACTCACAGGAAACGGCTCGGGGCACAAGATGTAATTTGTCACAATGAGTGGCTGAAAAAAACATTAAAAAGGGTTATAAAACATTAGGCCAGGTCTCTTATATGTTTGGAATGGCTGTAAGTTGACGTCACCATAGACGAACCAATGCTCAGTGAGCCATGTGAGCAGGGATCCACACCAGTATACCGCAAAAATCTATCAACAGAGGACGTCATCTCCTCTGTGGTCCACATTGCTCTTACCCATGCACCTGTAGCAGAATGAATTGTAAAATGTGACTCATCTGCCTTCCAACACCCTGATTCCCCAGACCCTGACTGATAAACTACCGGTACTCACATTTGGACTAAGCCCCTTCCTATGCAACTGGGTCCTGGCTTTCCTGACCAACAGGCCAGTCAGTGTGGATCCACAACTTCTCCTTCACCATAACGCTCAGCACGGCTCCCCTCAGGGCTGTGTGTTGAGCCCTCTCCTGTTCACTCAGCTCATGTATGACTGTTCACCTACCCATCCAAGCTGTCATTGTCAAATTTGCAGACGATACAGCGGTGGTTGGATGCATCACAAACAATGTTGAGTCCAGCTACAGGCAGAAGGTGGAACACCTGGAGAGTTGGTGCAGGAAGAACAATGACCACATCAGTGTGAAGAAGACGAAGGAGATGATTGTGGATTTCAGAAAGGACAAACACACCTATCCCCCTCTGCACATAGGAGGATCTACAGTGGAAGTGGTCTCCAATTACAGTATAAGTACAACATGGGTGTGCACCTGACCTGAGTAACAACCTCAGCTGGGGTAACAACACTTCCCTTCTAATCAAGAAAGCTCATCAGAGACTTCTTCAGGCGGCTGAGGTGAGCTGGACTTGGGAGCTCAATCCTCACCTCCTTTTGCAGGAGCATCCTGGCATCCATCATCATGTGGCACAGGAGCTGGGAGAGAGAAAAGCTCTGCAGAGAGTGGTGAAGGCTGCACTGTTGACTGTTGGAGTCAGCCTCCCCACCATCACAGACCTCTACACCTCCAGATGCAGGAAGAGGGCCACCTGCATCATGAAGGACCCCACTCACCCAGCACACACACTTTTTGACCCTCACCCCTCAGCCAGGAGGTTGCGGAGCAATATGTGTAGAACCACTAGACTGAGAAACAGCTTCTGCCTTGAAGCTGAAAGACTCAAATTCTTAACCAGACAAATCCCTGTAATGAGACTTTAATTGGACATTTGATACTTTATCCATGCTGCTGATTTCTTACCCGTGAGCTGTTATATTCATACTCATCTTCTCACAATTGACTTTGTTCAGGTTGCTGTTTACTACACCTTATTTATATTATTACTGTTAATGGATATCTTGTATCTTTGTATACAGTTTATTTTAATTATACTTTACACATATTGCTTTTTTGGGGGGTGTAACTGGACCTTGAGTACACAAATTTTTTCCACCTCATGTATCACTTGTGATGCGAATGACAAGAAAGTCTCCTTGAACCTTGAAGCCTTGAATGTGATCTAGTTCCAGTAATTGTGTGGTCCTTGCTCGTCAGGATAACAACCACAGCTGCAAATGAAGAACCACATCCATCACTCATGAGCTGTAAAGAAATGATTATTGACAGGTTGAGGAAACCAGGAACTGGAATTCTCACAGTACCCCCCCCCCACCCCCCTTCAAAGATCACCTCCAGGAGATTTAGGACTTCTTTTGAGATGGGCTTGATAAAAGTCAGTAATTAAGGTAGAGTCAAAAATGAAAAACTGGGACCTGCGACCTCTACCATGACCTTCCTGGTCTATCAGATATTGAAAACCTCTACATCTGTGATCACCTGTTCACCTCAGGATGAATCCTCATAGGAAGTCGTTTTAATCTGACCACAGATGGACTGATGATTTTCTCCGTGGTGAAAAGGCTGATGATTCTAGGTGCCAGCTTCCTATAGGGAAGCCCTTTAGTGTGTCTTGTGTAGAAAACCATACTTTATGTCCCATTGTGTGCTATTGGCCTGTGTTTGTCTGCAAAGCACTCATTCTGATCTACTGTCAAGTGAAGTGTTGTTCTGGTCTGATTCCAGATTTGGTGACATTGCCTGAGATGATGCTGGCCTGAAGGTACAGAAATGTCAGCTTCCTGACTTTCCTGGCTTAGAGTTAGAGCAGACTCAATTTTATATTTTAAATAAAAAATACTGAAGTCTCGAAATGGAGCTTGGACATATATTTACCATCAACATATCGTTAAAGACACATTTGTACATCCAATATAAATTAAACATCACTATGGTCTTTACACTGCACTTTCATGTGTTAAGCCGTTCTTTACTTAGACATTTTGTTTGCAAAATTTTCCAAAGGGAATGGGTGTTTGTCTCGTTTGTGTATGTGTCCCAGTGATGGACTGGAGACCTGTCCAGGGTGTACCCCACCTCTCACACAGCAATAGCTGGACATGGGCACCAGTGACCCCCACAACCCAAAAAGTAAGAAGCCGGTAAAGATGATGGATGGATGGATGGATGGATGGATGGATGGATGGATGGATGGATGGATGGATGGATGGATGGATG
>JARVGV010001459.1:19537401-19557849 GCA_031762435.1 Hypsolebias longignatus | reverse complement strand
AAATCTTTGGTCCATAAATGACTACTCTAAGGAGTTCTCCATTGTTTACGTCATAGGTAATTGGCGTGTTTGTGATCTGAGAGCCTTATTGGCTACAAAGATGCAGATGAACGGTTTGAATATTAATTCAAATTGCGGCTGTACTCAGTAGCAACTTCTGGTTTTAAAAGTAGTGAAGTAGACAACATGGCCTTAATTGTACTCAAGTATGAGCAAAATTACACACTTGAAAGAAATACTCATAAAAGTACAAGTACCCCAAAAATCTACTTACCGGTAATTACAGTGATGATTTGTAATTCGTTACTTCCACCTCTGCTAAAAATAAGCTAAGCACTAGTAGTGCAAAAACAATACACCGAACAGCAGCACGAACATGAGTCTGTGAGCAGATGAGTACGAATGAACACAGTGGCTTGAAACAAATCAGCAGCAACATGTGAATTGTTTCACAGTGATTATACTGGTTAGGGGTTCATGAGTCTAACAACCTCAAGGTCGAAGCTGTTCCTCAGTCTAGTGGTTCTACACTGAGGAACAGCTTCTACCCTGAGGCTGACTCTGCCATCAAATAAAATGTCCAGTAAAACAAAATGGAGTGAATGATGGGGAGAAAACAACAGAGAACAACAACAAGCACATAATAATAAATTAACCTAGGAGTCTACCTTTGGACCATCAAAAACTTTTTTCTTCTGTTCATTTAATTGTGTCAAAAACTGTTTTAGTGGTGATATGAACAGAAGAAAAAGTTGAAGATCAACAGATCTAAGGCCCAAACTCCTTGGAGAGAGCTCGTTTCTCACTGCCGTACACTGTAAACACACGGCAGGCCACGCCTCTTTCGGTGCTCCGTGCCAAGCCACAGGAATTCCCTCTCTATTTTTCTCTGTCTTTTTATTCCAGTCTCTTCTCTCTCTCTCTCTCATTCCCGCCTTCCCTGATAGACCAATGGGAGAGGCGACTAACGAAACCAAGAAGAACCTCTGTTCTCCTTCTTGCTCCTGTCTTGACTTTTCTTACATGATTGTGCAGCTTCTCTCTCTCTCTTTTTTTTTTTTTTTTTGTCTTCTCGTGCCCTTGTCACAAAAACTGTGATTTTTTTCTTTTCCACCCTCTGAAATTTGTGTTCTGAGAAATCTCAACACTGGTGTGACTGTGATGAAACTGTAGCGCTGAAGTGTAGTAATTAAGCAGAAGAAGGGCTTGTCAGAATTAGGCTTACTTTACAGCTGAACACTCTGATTTTAAGACTCTTTTCCCCCCGTGTCTGCGTCTGTTCATTTTTGCGTGCAGGGATTGTGCTCAGCGTCTGCTGGCATTGTTAGAGACACCTGGGCCAGTCTTGCTTTGATTTCATAATCCATGTCTCATGCTCCAGATTACCCCCCTCCCCCCATGTACAAGAAGCCTTTGGCTTTTTACTTAATTCACTGCTAAGAATAGCACTCTGACTTGGTTGCTTAATAACCATACACAGTCGTTACTGTGGAGCTGCTCCTACCTGTACGAGCACGTTTGCCTCTGCTGGCGTGTGCGCTTATCCTACCTGTGTGCACGCCTAATTGTAGTAAAGTGTTTTTGTCATATGTAAGTGCATGCTTCTCTGTATGTGGGTGAGATGTGACTCGGTGTTGGACTCACAATGCGTACTTAAGTGGGTGTCTTCACTCAGGGGACTCGAAGGGGTGGTCGGGGTAAACCGCAAAGCAGTCAGGTTTTGAAATCATCTCACTTTATGGTTGAGTAAAAATAGATTGTGGTGAGAGACTTAGGGCATAAAAGCTTGTTTTATGACTTCACTGCACAGCATTTATTTTTCTGTGGCATGCTGTTTTTGATTAGCATTGCAGAGCTGATTGTGTAGATGTGCTTAAGTCTTTAGTCTTAGCTGCTTGTTAAGTTCCTTCTTCATGCTAATGAACACTGGAGCCAAGCCCACACTGAGTGGAGGAAAGCTACAGTTGCCTAATGAGCCTCTCTTTTCAAACCCTTGTCCTGCTCTCTGCCTCACCTTTCTTCCCAAAAAAATCTGTTGCCAAAATTCCACATTCCTGCCATCAGTTCCTTCTTACAAACCTCATCCGAACTGGTTGTTATGACCAGGCATAAACTACATGTTTTGAGTTTGAACCAGCCTGTTTGACAGCTGGCCAACTATCGGTCAGAGCTGCCAGAGTTCCTCACCTCCTGCATGGCCTCTGTGCTCCCTCTCCATGGCTCGACAATAAGACAAGAGGCTCCAGTCCACTGCTGCCACTGTGAGGCAGGATGCTGGGCAGCCTGAAGAATCTTGCAACTGCTGTCTCATTGTAGTCAGCACAGAGTCTGCACTGTTCCAATCACAGCAATGAGCAGAAGCCACCATGCTGCTTACATCCATCGAAGGGCACACACACAACAGTCTTAAAATGCCACGCTCTGTTCTACTGCAAAAACATCAGGGTATTACTGCCATTCCTTACTCACAAAACAAAACTGGTACACAGGTTAGCCCCCGTGGGTATCATATTTATTATCCAAATTGTGCTTATTGTCTTAACTGAGTGATAAGCACTTTATTTAGGAAGGCTTGGAGGACAGAACCTTATTAGATGATAATTAAGATTGTCATCTTAAAGTGCTTCGGCTAGTTTCACTCCTACACAGAAAGGTCAGTGTCTCGGCTGCACTCAAATCCTTTGTTAGCTGTCCCAAACCGATTTGCGCTCGGTGAGCAGATGTGGCTGACAGTGTCAGTGCTGTGACCTTTAGCAATGGGAATGCCTCTGCCGTCTCCAGACCTCCTTATTCAGATCGAACCCCTCAGTAGACTGAAAGGACGTTACCCTATGTTTTCTAAAACACACTCAAAAATTACAGCCACTGATTTAACACACATGTTGTAACATACAACACACACACACTTCACTACACAAATACTGTATGTTGGTAAATCTTGAAACCACTTTACTTTTCATACCTCTTGTCTGTGGACAGTCTTTCACAACTGTGGAGATGACACTGATAACAGTAATTAGCCTGTGTTCATGTGGGTTTCTAAGGCGTGAAAGCTTGTGCACATGCATGTGTTTCAGGTGGCGTTATACAACACAGACCAGGAAGGTAGCGATAGTCCAAGAAGCAGCCTTAACAACAGCCTGTCTGATCAAAGTCTGGCCTCCGTCAATCTCAACAGTGTGGGCAGCGTTCACAGCTATACACCGGTAAGGAACAAGCAAGAATTAATCTTCTGTTGGACGAACTAGGGATGCACAATACTGGATTTTTGGCCAATATCCGATATGCCGGTATGTTAAAACTTATTTGACCGATAACTGATACCAATACGGATATTTTCCCCCTAGTTCTACTTACAGAAACTACATAGCTTTCTCTACTGTGGAATTAAAATGTTACATTATTCTGCATCCTCTTTGTCAGTTTGGCCTGCTACCAAATGCAGATGGAAAAAGGGGGGCTGAAAATGATGTAACACTTCAATTTGGTTTATGTTTAATGTCAAATTTTGTCACTGGGTTGTCATACAAAAACAGCAATTTATTTTGATGAAATGGCCGATGTCCGATAAACAATATGCAACTGTTTTAAACAGTTGCAAAATGCAGAACAACACTTGTAGCAGCACAATGATGCACAAAAACAATGTATCATCTTTTAGTTTGTGGTAAGGATTGGGAAAACAAAAGCAGGAAAAACAACTTCCTGCATTTTAATGTGCATCATTTTGAAGTTGTATTTTTTCATTCCAGATATTTGTGGTTAGGTCTGAAATAAATACTACAGTATTACTACAGTTATTTTGGAGATCCCACAATTTTTTTTTTAAATGTATTTTGTGTAATTACTTTAATCCATATTTTCAATCCATTGGAGAGCCGCGGTTACTAAAGGAATATAAAAGAACCATTGGTAGCCTTTGAAAGTGCACTGTATTTCATTTAATCACGAAGCCCCAAGTGGCCGTCTTCAGAGGAGCCAGATGTAGACAGCAATAGACCGAGGTTCAGGGTGGACATGTGCGAGACTACAACATCAGGAAGGGGGTTAAGAGAAACAAAGAAAAATGTGCTCGCTCCTGGAATCCAGACAAAGAGAAGCGCTCCCTCTGATGTCCTCCCACCAGAGATGCCCCCTCTTTGGTGTGGTCCTCCTGCATCCTGGAGTGCTCCCTGCTCCAGGCGCTGAGCATCGATCGGCTCAGCCTGATGGATGTGCTTGCGCTCTTTCTATCTCTCTCTTTCTCTTTCACAGCCAAAGCTCACAGTAAACACTCTGGCTTTATTGCCACCTCTTCACTCTTCCCCAAGCCAGTCTGTGAGCCACGCTCTTCAGCAGCATGTCCACATGTTAGAAGAGGAAGACGTTTGGATCAAAAATTGAACATGACCTCTCCTGTAAAGCTTGCCCACAGTGGACACGGGTCAGGTCCTGCACCGTTAAAAAAAAAAAAAAGAGAGAGAGAGAGAGAGAGAAATGGGTTTGTATTGTTAGCCTGGTAAATTTCTTAGACCAGCTCTTAGCTGGAGGGATCGCTGCTTGCCTTTTCACACCCAGAGGCAGCATGTAACATTGGCTGCCCACACAAATACATGGATGAAATGGCTGCTTATTTGTACAAGGTATTGCTATTGATTTTGTTTTAAATACATTTTCCTCGGCCACCTGAGTATTGGCTTTGTGTCCATTCGAGTTGCTCTCTTAATGTTGTGTGAGGCAAGGCGGTGAACACTGGCTTAGATTGTTATGATATGTCTAATTTGTACTTTGTGTTAGTTGACTGAGACATTTTCATAGAAAAAAAAAAATGTTAGTCGCATCACAGAAAAATTAAACCACCCTTGTGTTTTATGACTGATTTGTGTAAAATATTCCATATGTTTGATCATTTTTGGCTCCTTATGACCGGTATATTTTTAAAGGTCTGTATTGTTAATAATGTCTGTTCAGTCAACAAAACAACAAAAGTTTAAATCATGTCGTCTGGACCAGTTTATCTACCTGCGTGATGAGCCTACAAACCTTTTTTTCTTTTAACTTCAGTCAATCTTTCCTTTGTTAAAAATATGCTTCCCATGTTTACATCTTCAGCAATCTTCATGTCCTTATCTCCCCAGGTAACGAGTCACCCAGAGACTGTGTCCCAGACTATGAGCCTGCAACAGCCCCCACAGTCCCAGTATAACATGCCAGACAGGGACAAGCAGCTTCTGTTCTCGGAGTTTGAAAATCTCAGTGCCTCCTTCCGCAGCCTTTACAAGTCTGTTTTTGAGCAGTCCTTCAGCCAACAAGGTGAGCGTCCTCACGAGGGCACTGGATGGAAATCTAACAGAGCCTAAGCTATACTTATTAAAGAAGCAGAAATAATGCTCTGAGCTCCTAACAGCTGGGGCTATAGAAAGTCTTTAGGCACTAATGAGGTTTGCTGGAAGCCAGCAGGTACTCAGCCAACTGACTTCGCTGTAATGTAAATTTATACAGAGAATCTCCCTGGTCTTTTGCCAGGGAAATGTTAAAAGATCTTGTCTTAAATTCCAAATGTGAGACTGAAAAGTTATGTCTTAAGCATTTCATACAGCGATGTAAAGAGATACTGCCGTACTTTATCATTAATTATGTTCTTTATAGTTTTGCCATGACATGAAAGTTAATGTGTTTGGTCCTGTTTCAGTTTTTTTTGTTTTGTTTTATGTGGGCCGGATTTCATCAGAGGAGTGGAAGAGCTTGTTGGCAGCTAAAATACTCTGTTGGCCTAACGTTTAATTTTATCACAATGATGAGATTTTGTGTCATATAATGCATAGTGGGGCATAGCACAGCTTTCCAAAAACGCTGAGTTCCTGCAGAGGCAAAGTCAGATTGATTGATAAACACAAAGCACTTGACAAACAAGAAAGTAAACTGAGCTTTCTGTGTTTAACCCACTTTCACAAATCAAATACTTTTCATGCTAATGAGTCTCTTGCCTTTAGTCTATCATCTGTGTTTCATTAGTTAAAAGTTGTTACCTTTTTTCTTGCACATAAAAGTGAAATCTTCCAGTCAGATGAGCTCCGGCAATTAAAAAAAGCGTAAATAATCGAGCTGGAGGATTTTACACTCTGCAGCCGTAGACAGTGAGCTAATTCACTGGCTTTGATAATAGGTAATGAGCTCGCATTATTATTCTGGTGCTGCGTTAATTGCTTTCTGTATTTCCCCTGGTTGGACAATGGGCTTTCTGTGCTGATAAGAGATGCACCTTTGTCACCCGTGCTGTGAGTGTTATGTGCCGATTGCGGAGGTACAAGTCTCGAGCTGGCTCTAAAAGCACTCCAGTGAAATAGGTTTACTGTGCCAAAAGCTGTGAAGGACAGGGCCTCTGAAGACCACTCCCCACCACTCACATGATTGTAGTTGGGTGTGCAGATGTTCATGCTCTAGTCACAGCAGCTAAAGAGCTGGGCAGCAGCATGAAGAGTTGGTCAAAGATGATGCAGGACTATAGAGCCAGAGAGAAAAAACCTAATCACTACTGGTGCTGAGTCATTCCTTAATGCAGCAAAAAGGCAGCAGGTCTGTTTCTAGAGTAAAACCGTTAAACACAGACTCCTTTATCCCATGACTGGAAGCTGAAACAAATCCATTTAAATACTGTGTAATCTAACGTCAGTGTTGAAAAGTTGTTTTTTTTTTTTTACTTTGTTTTGAAACTGTTTTGATGTTTTTCAGAAACAAAAAATAGCAGGTTTTTGTCAGTTATCTGTGATTTACTGAGCCTACAAGTTAATTTTTTAATGAAAGAAATTATTAAAACTAGTGAGTCAGTTTCTTTGTCATTCGCATCACATGTGGTACATGCATTGGGACAAAATTGTGTACACAGGGTCCCAGTTACTTCAAACAATAGTACAAATATAAAGCCTAAAAATGAAACGATAAATAAGGATCTGAGATATAAACTAATATATATGCTAAACAAACGCCAAACAGTACGCTAAAAGATCTGCGATATATACCAGTCACTGATGGTGCAAAACAATACACTGAACAACAGCAGCACTATTCTCATAGGCTTTGATCAGCTATAATTTGCACGTTAATGCGAGCACTAACATAAACTAAAATAACAAACTAGGATTTATTCAAAGCATGCAACAAAAATACAGAAACAAGGTGCCAAAAGTGAAAAATAAATGAATCTACAGCAGCATGGTCCTATTGGCAGAGTGGTTCTGATGACAGTGAGGTTATCTTTGCAACATGGTCCAGTTAGCAGCATGATACTGTTAGCGGCGTGGTTCGGTTAGCGACCTGGTCTTGTTGGTAGCATTAGCAGGTCTTGTTAGCAGGTCCCTTCAGCAGCATGATGATAATGAGGACCGCAGCAGCTGCCTCCCAGACTGAACTGGGTCTAGCAGAAAGAACATCCAAGGTTCCCCCGCAGAACCAAGCGTGTCCATAGAGTTTGGTCCGATCAGGCAGACGGGGGATCTTGTTAGCAGCGTTAGCAGGTCTAATTAGCAAGTCCTGTCAGCAGCCTGATGATAACAATGACTGCCCTCCCAGACAGCCCTCCAGAACCAGGTCCGGCATACGGAGAACATCCAGGTTTCCCCGCGAAACCTAACGGGTCCGTAGAATTTGGTCCATGCAGAGAGATGGAGGATCATTGAGACAGCTGCCATGACAGGCCTGAGCCCGAGGCTCACAGGAAACTCCACAAGTGTGTCGTGGTCATACCCGTACTGTTGATGTTCACTGTGGCCATCTTGGAACCAGACTGCATGATATTGTTAGTGCTGCATGGTATTATAAAGACTTGTGAGATGTGAGATATTCTTTAATGTTGTGATAACAAACCCACCTTTTTCTCACTTTCTTCCATTACCACTATCATGTAAAACAGATGTGAACGCCAAGTATGTCAGCTTGACCAGCTCTAACTGATTTGCCTTGGGCGATCAAAGCAACATTCTGTTCCTCTGTATGTTAAGAGTATTAGCATGCAGAACATGAATGCATGGTATTTTAAATAATCTATAATGATTCAGGATTTATAGCAATCCATTGCGTTATTGATATTGCACTTACTGATATTGTGGTGACAATAAATTTTTAATGTATTGCTCAGCCTTAGTTAAAACCTGATCTACTGAATTTACAACAATAAGAACCCTGGAAAAAAGTGCAAATCCTTACAGCTGAGCAGTGAATGTGGGAATGTTGTGAGGAAATTAAACTTTTACTCCACTTTCTACAATTGCATTTAAAGGTGCTGTTTACATAATAATGCAGTTAATTGAGAAAAACATGTGTTTTAACCCATAATCTTCATAAATGCATCCTTATTCAAACAGTTATTGTTTTTCTGTGATGATGTTTTTCAGCTTTGAGTTTTTGTTTTTCAGGTCTGATGGGGATACCGTCAGATTCCTCCCAGCAGACTCACACCTCCTGCTCCTATCAGCACTCCCCCAGTGGCACCATTAACACTCAGAACAACCTGTCAAACAACCAACCCAACAACCACACCAACAACCACTCTACCAACAGTGGGCAGGTGCCGCTGTCCCACCCTGCCCAAGCCCACCCTGGCCACGGCTCACCCCATGCACAGCACCTCTCGCAGCACGGTGGCACCCACAACCAACATGGCCAACACAGTCAGCACCCTCAGCACTCTCAGCATCCGCAACACGCTGTGCACTCTCAGCACCCCCAGCACGGGCAGCACCCGTCGCACGGGCAGCACCCGTCGCACGGCCAGCACCCGCAGCAACACGCGGCGCACCCCTCCCAACATTCGCAGCACAGCCAGCACCCAGCTCAACACGGGCAGCAGCACCAGAGCCTCTCCCACCAGCCCCATCCCACCCAGCAGCAGATGGCCTGCAACACAGGTAAGACCTTCTGCCTGTCTTCACCAGCGCCGTCTTTTGTCTTCTCTTCATCAAATAATCACACACACACGTGAAGCAGAACATAGAGAACATGTTTGCAGCTGAAACAGGATTCACTCCTCGTTGTTTAGTCATAAATCACAGAGATAATATTTGTAGGTGCTAAACAATAAATCATCATCTGATTTATTATCTGTTCCGTGGAGAACAAAGCAGAGCTGGAGCCGCTGGCTTCAACAGCCATTACAGAGTTGTCTGGCTCCTCCTAGTGGCCACTTCTGAGTACTGAACTGTTTATCAACCTTATTATCTCTATTTTTTTTGGCACTCATAAAAACCTCATTAAAAACAAGACTGATCTCTCTCTATAATCTCGTACCTGGACTGTCACAAATCACCTGTTTGTTTGTGTTGCAGGTTTACTCTCCGACTGGTACCCAAATTTAGATGCACTGAAAGAAAGCTGTCGCATTGCCAGCAGCTATAACTGGGCAGATGTTGACCTTTCGCCTTTTCAAGGTGCGACAAGCCAAATGGATATTAGTTGATAAAAATTCTACAAAACAATTTTGTTGTTTTAGTTTATCTGTAAATGGGTTTTTAAGACTTCAGCTTTCTCTGTCAGATTTAACTACTTTAACTCGACCAGTAATGAGGCCCAAACATGTAAAACTAGGAGCTCTGCCCCAGCGTTTTGATTGAGTGCTGATGTGTCGGCACTATGGAGCTGATTACAACTTTAATTAAACTGAGCTCTTCAATTAAATAACACCGCCTTCAAGTTTAATTACTGAAACACTGAGCTCAGCAGGTCAGTTTATCCAAGTAAGAGTCTAGGAATGCAAGGTAGCATGTTTTTAAATATCAACCACTGAATGTTACTGACATAGCTGTTATGTACTGCAGCCATAATTTTTTTTTTTTATATATATATATAAATTTGTTTCCTAGTTTCTGTTTTTATGCTGTAATAGTGTACAGGTGTATTTTGTTGTAGTTCTTTGTTTCATCAACATTTCTGTGTTAAATTGTGTATTTTCTTTCATCTACAAGGGTTGAGAGAGAGCATGAGACAGGCTGAGCTGAACAATTGGTGCCTTGAACCTACCCAGATTGCAGACCTCTGCTCATCCATCAACCAGTTCTTTGCCCGGACTGGAGTAATTCAGCAACAGGGGCCAGTGCAGAGTCCTGTTTGCCACGGGCCCATGCACAGCAACAAACCCAGCCAGCACCTCAACACAGGTCCTTAACCCCATGGTTTCATTCAAATGTCATTATAAGCATTTAGGAGTGCAGTCATGTGGGTGTTTTTTTAATTGTTAAATAAAAATAACTATTTAGTCAAATATATTTTTCAGAGAGAAACATTACCATATTTTCCGCCATACACATCGCACCGCCCTATAAGTCACGTCAGTCCACATATGTCTAATAAAGTGGGAAAATCCATAAATTATTCCTCTTTGCTGTACATCTCTTATGCGTCACCACAAGATAAGCACCTAAAACAGTTTGTTTGTTCGACTTCATAGCAAAGGTGTGTTTCAGTTGAACCTTTACTTAATAAATGCACTTTAATGGTCAAATCAGCTGCATTTCACTGGAGCAGTGCAGCCAAATGAAGCTGATTTGACGGTTGCTCCAGGCGAGCTGGATGAACGTGGCAGTCTTTAGCAAGCCGAATATGTCATTAATAGCCACTTTTTTTTTTTTTGTTGCTTATTACATGACACAACAGCACGCCATACTACTCTACTGCCATCTAGTGGCTGAAAATGGTAGTGTTCAACATTTTCAGTCATAATGAATGAAAACGGTCATATCTCAGCCAAAAATAGGATTAAATATGGGGGGGGGGGATCCATAAATATGTCCTAGAGGCTGAAAAATATAGTAGTTAATTAGTTTTGTGGCAGCTGTAAATATGTTATGAGAGGCAAAAGTTTTGTCTTCTATTACTGTATTCACGTTTTTTCTGCATGCTTGAGACATTTATTGCTTAAACTGAGGTCTTAGATGAAGTTTTGTTCCTCTCATTAGGAAATCTCTACATGGACTCAAGACAGAGTATGCCCATGATGGGTCCTCCAGGATACCCCCACATGCCCCCCATGAGCAGCACAGGACCCACTATGACAGGTAGCAGCTAACGGGGCAGCATTAAAGTGGTCACATGAACCAATAGTAGCAACTTACCTTCTATGTTTTTCTGCACAAACCCATTATCTTCAGGACACCATGCGCAGATGAACCAGCAGCACATGATAACTTCCCGAAACTTCCAGATGCATCGCATGCCAGCTGACGACATCCAGGATGACTTTGACTGGGACTCCATTGTTTAGCCACCAAGACCCCCTTGTTGCAACTCAATCCGAGCGATGAGAGGAGGCGTCAATCCAGAGGAAGCTGGGCTGAGCTGACAGGCCGTAGGTGGAGGAGGACGCTGTGTGAAGCAGAACATTGGACAAGTTTTGGAAACGTACAGACTCCAGAGTCCTGATAATTTTACAAGAGCAAATCATAACCAGAAAATGTTACTTGGAAGACAATCATATGTAGTTGGACATGTTCATGTGATCAATAACAAACTTGTCTCGAGGCAAGCAGAACTCAGTCATGTCTAAACCACATGGTCCTCAGCTCTTCAGCCAGCCCTCTCCTCATCCTGAGCGATCAGCCTTCCAAAGTCCAGCCCCGCCCCCCCCAACCCCTCTGCTCCGTAACCGTTATGTGATTTGAGCAACGTGTTCAGCTTGTAATTCTTCTCGTGTTGACATTGGCCTCAGCTGCCTCTAAGATGATGTTGTCTCCCTCTTTTTATTTTTCTGTTTGTTTCAACTTTTTGATTTTAGGAATCGCAGGTCGTCTCTGTGAGTAACGCAATGGTGCTCGTTGGTCATGTTTTGGGAGAACGCGAGCTCCGCTGTAGAAGAGTCGGCGGTTGAGTCAGGTTTACAAAAGCTGAGGTTTTGAACAGGGTGCGTCAATTTAGATTAGCACAAGGGGAGGATCATGTTCTCGCCCCCCGCGGTGGTTCTGGGAGTGCAGCAGCTCTCGTCTTTAGTTCTCGTTCTCAAGCACTTCAAGATAAATGAAGATGATGGCGATCAGATGAAAGCAGGCAGGTGAAGGTAACGTTTTGTCTATGTGTGCATCATGTTCGTTTTTATTTGCTTATCTTTACACAAACTGTTAAAACCAAGGCTTGGGTTTGTTTACAGGTTTTAAATGGTTAAAAAAAAAAAGATTGTTAAAAGTTTAATAAAAAAATGCTAAAAGGCAAATCTGTAGTCTAAAAATCAGAAGAGTACTGTGACTTTTAAGGGACTTTCTTAAAGAGTATCTAAAATTTCAAATCTGGACGTTGGTTTATTTAAACTGTCCCATGATTTGTTGGGGTTGCATATAATTTAGCTTTTATAAAATTACAACCAGAACAGCGACTCACATGATGCATAGTGTGCACGTTTAGTGAGCGTGCCCACTGTGATCGCTGCAGTCCTCTCGACGAGCACAAAAGCAGACGGACTCAGTTGAAACGTGCGGAACTGAGACGTTCAGTTGAATAAAAAGTTTCTCAAGCACAGAGCAGGGAGGTCAGTGGTTCTGTTCACTGTGAGCTGTTAACAAGGGACTCCAACAATCAGACCCAAACAGACACTAGGTTTAAATTAAATGCCCTTTGCACATTTTTACATGTTGTTTACTTAACAACCTTAAGACGCCGATCTACTTCTGGATGTGCAGGAGTGACCAGACTCAGTCGTGTGTTGAGTAAAACTCATCGTTTCACTCAGTTTCTAACAGAGTCGCTGCCTGACGCTGTTGTTTTTCTCTTTGGATTAAGGTTTGTGGTGCTCTGCATATACTGTCTTAAAAGGACATGAACAGTATTTTGGGATAGAATACAGTACTTGCTTTTACATTTTGAAGAAAAAATGTCTACTGGTGATGTTATCTGCATGAAGAATGGGAAGCAGCAGCAGCTTGCTGTCTGTTAGCATAATTTAGCATAAAGACTGGAAACATGCTGCCTGCTTGTGTGCAGAGCTTCCTGCCAGACTCCGTGTTCATAAACCCGTAAAATGTTCAGTTATGAGTTGATTTACTCAGTTTACGGGACAAAATAACTGAAGCACATGTAAAACAAATAAGGATGGCAGATGGTTTAAACGGAGGGACTCATCCAGCTAATTTCACCAGCAAAGGCTGAGATTTCTCACTGGAAATTCTCAATTTGTTTAATTTTATCCCCAAAATTTAATCCCAAAAGATGTCGGGATTTTTTTTAACTCTCAAGATAAGTTCAATAAGACTCGTGGTTTTACTAAACTGCATCATATTTGGGGATTCAAAATAAAATTCATTTGAGCACAAACTTATCCTTTAATGTTAAAGCAGTTGTTTTTTTTTTGTTTGTTTTTTTTTTTTTTTTTGTTTGTTTTTTTTGTCCTGCAGTTTCCAGTCTCTGTGTTGGCATGAAAAAAAAATTTATGTAAAATTAAGTTCTTACTTAAATGTCCACAAGAAACCAGACAGTTTGTTTCAAATAGTTTTGTTTTTATTATTTAGAATTGAGTGACAATCATGTTGTTTTTTTTTTTTTGTTTTTTTTTCCTTCAATTATCTCTCACAAAGTTTTGCCATTGTGGAGAAAAAAGGCACTTTTGAGCCTCGGGCGGTTGTTTCGTTGATTGTTGAAGAACCACATTTCTGGTCACGTGGAAGGTTTTTTGGAGCCCCACTCAGCCCAGTTCAGTCTGTGAATCTGTCCAGAGCTTCACTGGGCAGATAAACTCAAATGATCTTCTTAAGCTGATGATGCTGCCATGGATTTTATTTTGTTTTTTCCTACTAACATCTGATCACCTCAGCTTCTCTCTCGCCTTGTTTTATTTATGTGGCATCATCTGTGTATGTCTGTGTTTTTAAATCTGCCTCACCCATCGATGCCAGTAAGGACGTTCCGGTTTTAAAGAAACTGCCAGGATTTCACCAAATCATCGTTCAAAGTGAAGTGACGGCGAGCTGAAGTGGTGTGCGTTGATCTGGACTGTACGGCGCCGTAATGGAGCCTTTGAATGGCGTGAAGCCTTTCAGCTCTTCCAGGTGAAGACTGAAAACTTTTATAAGAGCACATCGACCCACAGGAGACAGAAGAACTGAGAGAACCCGTTTGGCTAAAAGGGAAATGTTGAAGAACTGACTGGATCCCAGTTTGTGCATTTTTTGTTTGTTTTTGACAATTTAAGTTCTCTTGTTTCTTTTCAGAAGACTGTTTAAGTTTTGAAATACAGCTGGACATGTATAATAATAATCTGCCAGAGAGATTATTATTATTTTATTATTATTATTATTTGGGAATTTAAAAAAAAAAGATGAAAACGTTACAACATGGGAGAGAACTGCCAACATCGACTTCTGATCTATTTTATTCAGTGCTGGTGTGTTGTTGTGCTTGTACAGATGTGTCTTTTCAATCATCCCTTGTTTCCTCTGGGGGGAGGTGGGGTTGTGATATCCAGTCAGAAGTTGGGTTTTTTTAATGAAAAAAAGAGAAAAGGGGTAAAGAATAGAGTATTTTGTTATTGTCTGATCAGAGGGTGACAGTATGTATATATCTATATTGTATATATGTGATGAAAATGCGTTGGCTTTTTGTGTGACACTACCTTTTATCTGTACTATGGTTCTACAGTGTTTCAGTGTTGAAAATATGTATTTAGTTTGTGTTTTCTTTTTTTTTTTTTGTCTTGTCATTTCTTGTACTTTTCCCCGCCCATTTTATTTGTTGTTTGTTTTATTGCACGATTTATTACTTTTGTTGTCCAATGAGGTGACACAGCTACTCTTTGTATTTGTTTAGTGCTGTAAAATATCTCAAGTGTTATTACAACTGTCTAAAACCAACGCCCACCCCCTCCTTTTCCCCAATATGCATGAATGGCACTTAAAAATAAAATATAACTTCACTGTGGAATGTTGTGATAATTGAGAGCTTTTGTTTACTTTCATTAACTGATATTAAGCACATTATTGTGGTGAAAACTGCTTTTAAGTAGCTTTTGTTTCATCGCAATGTTTGACAAATCCTCACCGTGGAAATGAACACAACCTGTTTTATTTATTTTTTATTATTTTTTTTTACACAAAACAGTTCAAGAGGAGTTGAAAATATTCAAATTAGGATTTTATTGTTTTATGAATTGAGACGATAGAACAGGGCTATTCAACTGGCGGCCCAGGGGCCAAATCAGGCCCACCGATGAACTCCGTTCAGCCCAGCAAAGGGTTCGTTTCTAAATAAAACTAGATTTTAAACCGTAAATCAAACTTGCTTAATGACAACAACTGCTGGATACCGGGCCCCTGAGCTCAACTGTGGCCCCTTCAGCAATTTAGTTGAATAGCCCTGCAATAGAATACATCTTGATTTAGTTCTCTTTAGTGAGTTTAGCTTAGCTAACGAGTTTATAACTTTTTCATCAATTCAACTTTTATTTATTCAGGTTAGTCTCATTGAGCCTCGAGGACTCATTTACACAAGAGACCTGTTACATAAAAGCTTTAACCTGCTTACAATGATTCACTAGCATTTATTCGTTCACAAAGCTGCAGGAGATGAAGGTCTCCTTCACAGAAGTCGTCTGAGAACAAATCATTTTCATATAATTAGATTATTTTATCATGTAAATATATTCAACTCATCTTGACTATCAAAAAAATAAAAGGAGCCCCAAAATCTTTAAAGAAAATGGAATCACTGGTTTCAGCACTCATCGCCTGACAATTAAGAAAATGTTTTTATCTTGTAAAATCACAGAAATTTGGATGGTCCATCATCTTTGATGCAAACCTCATTAAAGAACTGAAACCAAAGTTATAAATTTAATGTTGGATGAATCCAGCTTGCATCACAGGACAGAAAACTGAGACGCCTGGAAACTAAACATCAGGACATGCAACTCAAGGAAGTGCATTTAATATTTAAAGAAATGTTGAAATGAGTACACTTTATTCAGTTTTCCTTTTTACATTTTAAATTAGTATTTTTGAGAGCAATAATAAGCAAACCACTGCGCTCCGCTTGTTCACATGGATGCTTCTTTAAAACGAGCTTGTAACTCCTATTCAGTTTGTTTATGTAGCACCGAATCCCAACAGAAGTCGTTTCAGGGCATTGACCAGAAGCATTCATATACTGTATATATAAGAAGTCGACAGATTACTTCAAGTTTTCACTTCATCGCAGTCTCCCATCCTAGGCGAACGCAGACGCGACAGTGGAAATAAAAAACTCATGAGAAAGAAACCTCCAGCAGAATCAGGCTCAGGACAAGTGGCCATCTGCTTCGACCGGCTGGGTTTGAGAGGAACAGGAAGGAGGAACGGATTCACGTTTTTTCTGCATGCTTGAGACATTTATTGCTTAAACTGAGTATTAACTCCTATTATAAGCAAATGACATGAATGAATGACAGGTCCAGGATGGAGACCATTGAATTTCCTCTAGGAGGAAAGACAAAAAGAAATTGCATGTTAATAAAGATTAATTACAAATACAAACTGTTCATTTGATGAAATGGCGTCAACTTGTTCTCCAGTAGTCTAAGCAGCATAAGATAAGGAATAGATCAGGAACCCAGGCTGACTAGCTATAGGATTTATCAAAAAGAAAAGTTTAAGCCTAGTTTTAAAACTGGACAGACAAATTATTCTATTTCATCAAATCCTTTCCATAGTAACTCCTAATCCAAATCAAAACATCCCATCTTTGTTTTCTTCTTTAGGTCTCTTAGACTTTTTAAAGAGTTTTAAGAGTTATTTAAAGTCTTTGTGGGAGTGTTTGTATTAGTGAGTTAGTGTTATTTATTTAAAATTTTAGTATGTTAGCTGAATGTGTGAGGATGTTAAAGATATTAATATAAATTTGGGGGTTCAAGGTTATTTTGGAACTTGCAGAGAGGAAAACGTTTTGTATTTTTATTGTATCTAGATTTTTAAATTGTTCGTATTTTAATGTGTAGTTTTTAATTATATGAATTTGGAGGTTGTGAGGTTGATTACATGAATATGTAAGTAGGTATTCATATGTATTTTACTGTATTTTAAGTGATAAATTGTATTTGTTAGAAATGACCAACCAGGGACTGGAGTTACGAATTAGATAACTATACAGTATACTCTTTGTGAAACGCATCAGTCACAGACTTGTTCTGTTCTATGTGCTTTTTCCCTGTCAAATAAACTAATAATAATAATAATAATAATAATAAAGAATGATTACAACTATCACATTTTACACATTTATGATATGGCATGAAAAACACAAGATTTAAAGAAATTTATGATTCAGTTCTTTGCTGTGATTTATTTTAGTTTTCAGTTTAAGTTTATTTGTCATTTATCATTTTGAATCTTATTTAACAGAACAAATCCCATTGAGATCCCGTATCTAATATCTCAGTCCAATTCAGTTTATTTAGCACCAAGTCACAGCAGAAGAAATCTCAGAGCACTGAACAGAAATATTCATATATAAAAGAGATACGTTAACATTATTTCTGAAGAGCAGACTGAGCAAGCATGAAGGCGACAGTGGAAAGGAAAAACTCCTTCATGAGGAAGAAACCTTTAGCAGAACCAGGCTCAGGACAAGAGGCCATCTGCTTCGACCAGCTGGGTTTGGTAGGAACAGGAAGGAGGAACAGATACACAATGGCAGGTCAAGAATCACATGTTAAGATAGAAATAATATCAAATGAAAACTGTTCAATTTTAACAATTAATTTAAGGAAATGAGGTCAGTTTGTCCTCCAGTAGTCTAAGCCTATAACAAGCCAACCCTAACTATAGGATTTATCAAAAGGAAAACCTTAATCCCAGTCTTAAAACTGGACAATGTGTCAGCCTCACAGACAGAAACTGGAAGTTGGTCCCACAAGAAACTGAAAGATCTTCCTCCCATTCAGCTTTTGGAAACAGGAGTCAAAAATATGTGCATGAGCTTTTATTTGATTTAATTCACACAATTAAAGTTTCTGGAGAAAAAAAAATTGACAATTTTTTATTAGATGAGGTCATAAAATAGAGTAAAAAAAATGGTTGATTTACAGTTTATTCTAACAGCAATCCTCCAGAAAGACTGAAAATCCTGTTGACAGCTGATTTGTTTTATTCTCTTAATGTGCAGCAGATTTGTCCTTTTATTTGTTTAGGTTTAGTGATTGCTTACGCTGCTTGATCTGTTTTGTTTCTACCATTGAACTGGATTCATGACGTTTTCCCTCAACTTCTTTTTGTAAATGTGGATGTTTTTGACATCTTTTTTATATATAATCTGCCACAATTTGCTTCATAACTGTAGAAATGAACAGAAAAGACTGGAATTTGTCAGACAATTCAGAAAGACCAGAAACAGGAAACATCAGGAACTGAAGAAGAGGAGGAAAAAAAGACTCCCAGCTTGATTTGTCTTGTAAAACTGAAAAACTGGAATACTTGAAAAACTTTAAAAATGTAAACTTTCAGGTGTAAAATGAAAAAAAGGCAGAACTGTCTGTGAACCCTAATGCATCAAATCGCTTACTTTGTATAAAAAAATAATAATAATAAATTTTTTTTTAAAAAAACCTCGCAAACAACTCTTTCATTATAAGCAGCTAGACAGATTGTGTCTCGTTTTATTTATTTATTTATTTATTTATTTATTTATTTATTTATTTATTTATTTATTTATTTTACATAAAATACACAAAATTATTACCATAGACAAAAGTTGCATTGCACCGTGCAGATGTGATGTTTTGCCCCTGCTGAGCTGCTCCGGGATCAGTTTTCGGCAGATCAGCGGCCTCTAGTGGCCACAGATACAAACTGTCAACAGCAGAGAGGTCATTCTCTTATGTCAGGTGTTTTAAACAAGTTAAAACTGCATCCATTTAAAAGTTTTCAATCATTCCTTGAAGGTTTTTAAACAAACATTATGATCTAGAAGCCATTTCTATGAACAAACATGCAGTAAAGGGAGTTTAAATGTAAATACAGCAAACAAAACTGCAACAATTAAATTAGTTTCCCTGAATGACAAAGGTGGATAAAGAAAGCTTGGAGTCATAAACTAAACTTGAACATTCACAGAGGAGAACAGGGGTGGATAATTAGAAGAAAGACTGCGGTAAAAACATCTTTATCACATTGATCACATGTGATAAGTAAAAAAAAAAAAGTTTATATTTGAATTCAGTGAATTTCTGCAAGTTATGAACTGAAATGTGTTACAGTGGATTGAGTCGGCTGATTCGAGCTCAGTAAAACTGCATGTTATTTGAAAACGAACCAAAGAACTGCTCAAATGTCTGACAGCTGCATTCAAAGAAGAAACCCAGACCTGAAGCTACTTGAACAAATAAAAAAAAAATCACTTTTTGTCATGAGTCTGAACCTCCAAGTCCACATTTGTGATAGAACTGGGACCTGAACTGGTTTAACTAAACTTCGTAATAAATATTTTCAGGCCCAGCTGTAATGAAAGAAAAAGACAGATTTAAAAGCAACAAAGTTCACGCTCACTCTTCCAGGTACCAAATCCAATCATTCTCAGTCGGATCATCTGGACCTCTGACTGATGAAGCCCTCTGGATAGAGGGCGAAACAACTCTATAAAAAAGAGTGTCCAGATGACCTGACTGAGAATTATTGGACAGATTTAAAAGGTTCAATTTTCAGTCTTTATGTAACACACTGAGGTTTTAGGCTGTTTGAAAATATCTTTATTTTTAATGATCTGTATACAGTATATTAATTCTCACTATTTACCCACTCACCCAGTGCTTTAAAACTTCAGATTTAAAAGAGGCTAAAAGGAAGAAACCTTCACCAACAGACAGTGATTTATCTGCAAATTTGAGAAACTGATAAAATATACATTTTTTATTAAAATTGCATTTTGTTTCAAATCTCTAATTTTATATTTCAGTTTTCATACTTTATACTGGATAAAACACATGTTGAATTATAGTTTTTATATTTTTTAGACTTTCCTTTTTGATTCATTCAATTTTTATTTATGCAGGTTAATCCCATTGAGCCTCGGGGACTCATTTACAAGAAAGATGGTTTTAACAAAGAGTGATGACAACAGTAGACAACAAAGACAATCATAAAGTTAATATAATAATAATCATAATAATAATAATAATAATAATAATAATAATAATAATAATATTAATTGATAAAACCTATAGGCCCTGTGATGGACTTGCGACCTGTCCAGGGTGTCCCTTGCCCCTCACACATTGGATGCTGGATAGGGCACCGGTGAAACCCGTGCCTAAAATGGAAGAAGTGGGTAAAAAATAATGGATGGATGAATTAGGGTGGCTTGTTGTGCTGCCATAGGCTTAGACTAAAGGAAGAAAATACCTCATTTCCTTAACGGATTTGGTACAAATTAAGTTTTCAGTTGATATTATTTCCATCTCAACATGTGATTCTTGACCTGCCATTGTGTATCTGTTCCTCCTTCCTGTTCCTCTCAAACCCAGCTGGTCGAAGCAGA
>JARVGV010001459.1:19411991-19424445 GCA_031762435.1 Hypsolebias longignatus | reverse complement strand
TATATAAGTTTTAAAATTAGCTGAAATGGTTGCACTATTATTTTTACCTGGTTGCATTTTCAATGACATTTAAATGATTATTCAGCTTTGTGAAAAGTTGTTTTCATTTATTTTACTACTCACTGTGATCGTGAGCAATGAGGGCAAAACTGATCAAAAGCAAAGCAGCACGTTGTCAGCTATAAAATCAAACGAGTAAGTTCAAAAGAATCCTGGTCAACTTGTGAAGACAATTCAACTCGGTTATGGTTGCATTCATTTTTGTTGCTCTGACTCTTCTTTGAGCGTACAGTTATAGGACTTTACCTGATGCTCTGTTGTGTGCAGCCCTTCAGCGTCGCTCTTCAGGGATGATGCTGAGGTTAAAAAGCACAGCAGACTTACTTTAAAGAAGAAGAAGCAAATACAACAACCAAGAAGCAACAATACATAATTCAGTTCAATTCAGTTTGTTTCTGTACAACAAAAGTCACCTCAGCCCACTTTACAAAAGATAAAAATAAAAAGCTGGTCTAAATCATAAATTCAATTAAAATCCAAATCTAATTACAGTCATTTAATTCCTATTATAATGCAACAGATTCACAGTACTGTCTACAGTATTCTGAAATCTCAATGAGTTAGCTATCTAAAGGCTATAGGATGACTGGTCCAGGTGTAGCTTCTTTGGAAAGAAAAACAATTAATGCCATCAATAATTGTATGTACAAACACAGAGAGTAGCGGGAATCAAGAGAAAATTGTGAGAAAATTATAAAAAATATATTTTTAACTTTACACTGCAAAGATTTTTTTCTGTTGTCCCTTCTTTATTTTCATCAGAATCAGAATCAACCTTTATTGTCATTGCACAGAAGCACAAGGAAATTGTGCATGAACATTCTTGACAAGGAAATTACATTTCAGTACAGCCATCCAAAGAAAACAACATGGGTAGACGGAGATGCCTGAAGCTGCAGCCTCAAGGGAAGTGCTGCCCTTTTCATTTAGATAAGGAAAAAGGGAAACATGAGGGAAGAGGAGGTATAAAAAAATCATATCTCACACTGCGTCCTTGATGGGACACAGTGTGAGGTTGCAACAAAACCTCAGCACAAGAAAAAGCAACATACTGGTGACATAAAGACACATTCATGTGGAGTGGGTGAGGTTGGGGGTCGCAGAACAGGACACTCCGCTCAGGTGAGTGACACAGCCACTGACGCCTTCACACCTAGGTTGCTGCACAGGGTGGCAGGGGAGGTGGTGTGTGTGTGTGTGTGGGGGGGGGCAAAATGAGGAAGGCCAGCAAAGGCAGCGACTTTAAGGGAAAGTAGTCCGTGGACACTTTCCAGATAATCGCCCCAAGCCATAGTCCTGACAAATGATGGTGCAGTGTTTATCAGCCGGCTCGGTAGAGCTTTGACACAGGTCCATTGATCGAATCTTCACTGATAAGAATCTGGAACAAAAGAACAGTGATGAAACCACAAACCACAACATCTCAACATAACCCCACGAGGCAGAAGAAAGTTACAACAGACAGTGAATAAAATAATCCATCACATATTACTGTAGGCAGTGTGGTGAAATACAAAACTTTTCACTTTGACGTATTTTCCACATGAATGATTGTAAACCTACCTCCTTTGAAACCTACTAAAAAGCATGGGAAGCAAACGTTTTATAAAAATAAATGTGACAAAGAAGGAGTTGGAGGTAAAAAGCTCATTGTATAGCTCAAAAAGAGAAAGTTGAGTTTCCTGCTCCCTGCAGTTCACAGTTGACTCCATCAATGCCCTGCTGTCCCCAAGTTTTCCCACTTTAGGCCCAAAGCTCTCTCTCTTCAGCGACTCACCCAGAAATACAGTACATGCTCATTTATTGAGTCCAACTGTGACATTTCCAGCTGGTATGTCTGTGCTGTGTGTGAATGTTCAGAGCAGCAAATTGCATGTGACAGAAGCTCAGCTGTTTCTCCACAACACGTGTAATGAATGCTTGATGATATATATTTTTTATTCTTTTAGGCAGCATCACTTCAAAAAAAAATCTCTTTGCTGTTAGAAAAGATGCACAGCATGTGGCGATGGTCTATACATGTGTCACTGTTTTCTTGTTGCTGTGGGAAACTAGATTTGTGTTCGAACTGACCAACAAAAGGCAATTTTCTCCTAAGTGCGCTCTTTGGTGCAAGTGTTGGCAAATAAAAAGCAGAAGGCACCGAAAGTGGCTGTTCTCTAAACTTCAGAAGGAAACACTCACTCAAAATTGATCCCCTTTTCATGAAAAACTTTCTTATTTACTCACCTTCACAGTCACCGACATGCATTACACCATTGACAGAGAAAAGTGAAATCCAAATGCTGCTCCAACTAACTTGTTTAAAGCAAAGAATGAAAGTCTGTTGTTCTTGATGCTGATGGACGGTATGTTCTGACACAGTCTTTGTTGTCAGAATAAAACATGCTGGATTTTTGTTTAAGTCTCCAACAGACTGAATATTTGGACACTGATTTTTAGAAGGTGCTGTCGGTGAAAGTTTAGTTTCAGAGTAGTTCCATAAAGCGACTGAGGCATACATTCAACTCTATTAATGTTAAATACTTTGTAATTATGTCAGTACCCTAAAGTAATAAGGCTGCTGAACAGTGGCGGCTCGTCTATAGGGGGCGCTAGGGGGCCGCCCCACCACTCAACCCACTCAACATATTACAATGAAGACTTCAAAAAAAATAAAAAAAATAATAATAATAATAATAATAATAATAAAACAAAATATTTTGAAATATTTGTGTATATATATTTTTTGTTGTGTAAGATATATTTTATAGTTAATGATGAGGTAAGTTGTTTCTTTCAAAAACATTGATTGATGACATATTTCTGCCCTGTGGGTGCAAGAATCTTAGCCCATAGACTCTCAATAAAAGTTGTACATGTGCAGTTAGCTCCTCTTCGTTACACGAGACAAGAAGATTCTGGGCGCACCACTCCAGCGCCCAGAGTACCGGCACACTGTACGGATCGTGGTTCCGGTCCTGCCGTCCCGGAACTGATCTATTTATTTATTTGTTTATTGTCCTGGAATAGATCATGCAGTGACACTCACAACCAGGCTATGCATCAAATATTATTTAGCTGTCAGGCAGCAGTGCATGTAAAAGAAGTGCAGCATTAATTTTGATCAGGCAGATAGTTGGGAGACCCACTGCTGCATTCAGAGCTGGGGTTGTTGATGCTGGCCGGGGTCCTGTGTAAAAAGGAGAGGACCACCACCTCAAGCGCCGTGGACAGTTCTAACAGCAGTCATCATTAATGTGCCTTATTTACTGTGTTTACACAGGTAAAGAATGAGATAACAAAACGCGCAGACATGAGCATGAGTGAGCAAATCAATGAGTCTGTGATGCATGTGTGTGTGTAATGTCTTGAACATAAATATTTTGGTAAATGTCTATTTTAGACTTGTCGCCAACCCCTCCGTGGACATTCCACCAGCCGCGACTACTGCTGAATGATGGTTTCATTTCTGAAAAGAGTTGTCATTTATTACTGCTGAAACAGTCACTGAACAACTCTTTCAGCTCTAACCTGAGAAAAATACCTTATTAAAATGTTGTGTACTTGTATGAATAGTAAAACTTTAGTAAAGCTTTTTTTTTTTTTTTTTACATAATTTTAGTGTCTTTAAAAACATTTTGTGGTGTTTAAAAGGGTCTCTACATCAAAAGTGATGAGGTCTAAGAATTTATATTTAAACATTATAGCTACAAAATTATTGTAATTTGACAAAATCAAAGAGAATTATGTTTCTTTTTTGTTGTTTCAGTCTCGCAGAACTCCTCTGTGGGATTTTCAGTCTTTTTCTCTTATAGCTTTGTTCTTGTGGGGTTTACTCTTACTACTTTTATCATCTATGTCCCCCTGCCACAGCATGCAATTATTTTGTCCTTACTCAAAAAGTTAAAAAAAAAAAAAAATAACATAAGAAAAAGAAACCTTTGAGTGTGATGTGTGCTCTACGCAGGACCAATTTCAGACAGAATAAAAAAAAAACTTGAAAAAATTTAGTAACTGAAAACAAATATGCCCTTTTAAAAACTGATGGTAATCTGTTTCAAAATATTCTATAGATGGCTTAATAACTTCTTTCAGTACAGATTAAAATGGACTTTTAATGTTTTGTTTTAATCAAAAACAAGTAAGTGCTGATGATCAAACATCTTCCCAAATGTGTTCAAACCATTAAATATTGCAACCTTTAAAGGACATACAAATGCATTAATACTTCTATGAAACAGCAATGAATGGATGTAATTTGATATACAGTACTGTATTATGCTCCTAATATATTATTTTAGTAATATGGATTAAGAAAAATAAATATGTTCTGAGTGTGAAAACTTTTCAGGTAAATTTAACCTGCTGAAAAATGGTCATTGTAACTGACTTGTGTATAACATTAAGCTAAACATGGAATGATTTTTTTTTTCATTGAGGCTTGCAATTTCACAAAGTTAGAAATATCAGATAATATTCTAACAGGCCATTGATTTTCTTTTTCTGTATACCTCTCCCTGCAACACCGTAAAATGTCCGCTCCATTAGTTGTTGTTTATTTTCCAAGTGTTTGACTTACATGAGTTGTTGAGTGAAATGAACATTTGTCCAGAGCCTGTCTTAAGACTAGAACATACTGGTTAGAGTGGCGTTATATCACCTTCTGATGGGGATAAAATGGAAGGTATTCCAGAGAGTGGAGGATTCGTCGATATTCAATTAACCCAGGAAGACAGTCATGGCGGCTGTTTATCAATACCCCTTTTTTAACTGCAAACCCATATCACACTTAATTAAACTTCCCATTAATGGCATCAAACAAGTGAACAAACCAAGTCTAAAATACAATTACATGAAAACTGGTCAGTTAAGGGCTTCGGGTCACTGTCAAAGTCGTATATACTTTCAGTCCAAGTTGTAGAGACAGAGCAGGACACTGCGCAAACATGTTCTCTTATAAGCATCTGTGTGGAGATCACTGTTTATCTGGGACAAACGCCGACCCTTGACCCATAAATCGTTGATTTTCTTGCATTCCACAGCTGAGCGAATGGAAACACTGCCTCACAAGGCTGAAACCGTTGGGGGTTTCATGAGAAGAAAAACATAAATGTTCAGGAAAATCAGACATGCATAAAAAACTGGCATTAGAAATGACCTTCAACTATGACCTGTGAGACTGTGCTACACTTGGCTAATCAGCAACAAATCAGGGTCAACGGGCCAGTTGGAGGGCAAGGCTCTGAATGTCTAGACAGTGATAATGATCCGCTAACGTGTGATCAAACATGACAGTGCTGCTGCTAACAGACCTGTGAGGCACTGAATTAGTTGAGCAGGAGGCATGCAGACTGACTTTTTTTATTTTTTGGTACATATTACAGTATATGTTAAAAAAAATCAAAGTAGACAAAACTATAAAACAGAAATACTGTAAATTGTATCATGCAAACAAAACAGCCACAGCTGTGAAACTGCATACAAGTGCATCTATAAAAAATTGCAATATTGTGAAAAAGTGAACATTTCTTCTTAATGATTTTAGAAAGTAAAATTCATATGTTATGTTATATGTTATATTCATTACACAAAAAGTGAAATATTCCAAACCTTTATTTCTTGTAATGTTAATGATTATGGCTTACACATGATGAAAAAACAAAATTCAGTGTGGGCAGCACCGTGGCTCAGTTGGTAGATCTGTTGCCTCTCAGCGAGAAGGTCCCCAAATCAAATCCCAGCCGGGGCACTTTCTGGGTGGAGTTTGCATGTTCTCTCTGTGCATGTGTGGGTTTTCTCTGGGTACTCCAGTTTCCTCCCACAGACTAAAAACATGCATGTTAGACTGATTAGTAACTATAAATTGTTTGTCTTGTTTGTCCGTGTATTCCTGCAATGGACTTATGACCTGTCCAGGGTGTACCCCATCTCTTGCACTGTGACTGCTAGATATACTGTAGGCACCACTGATCCCTGTGACCCAAAAAGAAAGAAAAATTTGCTATGTATTGTCATCATTATATGTTTCCATACAATTATTAAATTAGTTCTCTGCATTTAACCCATCACATGTGATATACACCCAGGTGGAGCAGTGGGCAGATATGTGAGCACCGGGGGAGCAATTAGGAATTAGGTGTCCAAGGAAGAAGCAGGTAAAAATAATGGATAGATGGATGGATGGATTGAAATTCAGTGTCTCAGAAAATGAGAATATTGTGAAGCGTTTCAGTACTGTAAACTCATGATGTCACACCCTAATCAGCTCATTAACTTCTAGACACGAGCTACAAATGTCTCATTCCTCAATTCGAGCCACTCCTGAACCAGACAACATCAGAAGTGTCTTACCTGGCTGAAAAGAGTGGTCCAATTCCTCTTTTCACATGAAAGTAAATTCTGCATGTCATTTGGAAATCAAAGTCCCAGAGTCTGGGGAAAAAAAAAAGTGGAGAGGTCCAGAATCCAGGTTAAAGTCCAGAGTGGTTTTCACTGTCGGTGATGGTTTGTGTCCATGTCCTCTGCTGGTGCTGGTCCACTGTGTTTTCTGAAGTCCACAGTCAATGCAGCATCTTTTAGAGACTTCTGCTGATGAGCAGGCTGCAGGTCTGCTTGCTTGTCTAAATAAAGCATGAAAGATCAAATTAATATAAATCAATAAAGAAACTTCAAAGCTATAAAATGAGATTTCAATGCAAAACACAGAACAGCACAAAATTAAATCAGTGGTGTGTTTCTGAGCAGCTCCTGTTTAAATTCAGTTGTTGTACAGAATGGGAGCAGCCACAGCAAAGCCATGATCTTCTCTGTGTTGCTTGGTCTTTAGATCTGACCCTTCCTTCGAAAGTATGATGACATTTTTTCTTTGAGCAAACTGGGGCTATTCCATTTAAAGCTTTGAAAACAGGTTGTTATTGATAAAATGTAAAATATATCCTGTAGTGTTCAGGAAACAAATGGAGTGAGGTCAATGATGGTGTTTTATAATATTCATTTATTCATTCAACCTTTTGTTTATGCAGTTTAGTCTCACTGAGTCAGGAGGACGCATTTACAAAAGAGAGCTGTTTTAAACAAAGAACACATATGAGATACAGACAACAATAAACATTCATAAGAAATCATATAAAATGAAATGTAGATAAAAATAAGTGGTGTAAAACAAAATTAAAAAAAACAGCTACATTATAAAAACGGTTTAAAAAAACAGGAACATGTCTGCATTGTTTTTTTTGCCATGAACTTAACAGATGTTTAAAATCCCTTAGAGGTCAAAGTCAAAAGCTTCAGGTCTTTTTTGCAAGGTGTGCCAGGTTACAGGAGTGGAGTAAGAGAAGGTTCTTTTGCTAAATTCAATCTGCACTCATGGGACACTGCAGGTGAGAGCGTACGCTGTAGCTGCACTCACAAAGTGACATGTAGGAGGAGATGTGAAGTCAACAGACCAAGGAGTGATTTAAAGATGAAAATGTACCAGTGAGAGAGTCGTGAAGTTAATGATGACCAGTTAACCAGTGAGTACAGGGTGCAGTGATGGGTACAGTAGTTACATCCAGTTATGAATCTTAGCTCACCGTGATGGACAGCGTCCAACATCTGCAGGGTGCTTGTCAGAGCGTTCATGTAGATAATGTCACCAAAGTCAATGGAGGGGAAGAACGTAGCAGTTATGATTTGTTTCCTAGCATTCAGAGTAAGTGGATCTGTTTCTATAAAAGAACCCCAGTTTAACTTTCAGCTTCTTTACCAAGTTTTCAACATGAGGATTAAAAGAGAGATGTGCATCGACCGCAATACCCAAGTATTTGTAAGAATTGACAAACTCAATAGGGACACCACTCTAAGATTAAATAAAAGGGACCGACTTCCTGTTTGAAAACAACATCCCTTTGGTTTTATCAGCATTTAGCACCAGCTTGAGATGGAACAAATCTGACTGGATGATGTTGAATGCAGACTGTAAAAGCTGGAACACCTTTGCAACGGTTCTAGATCGGCAAAAAAAACCTACTGTGCTAGTTCCTCAATCCTAGTCAAACCAGTATTCAGGTTTCAACAGAATTTAGGGTGTGATACTACTTTTAAAAGACTTGATAAGAAAGAGCAACACCAACACCAAATACAGCAAAATATGCCAAACTAAATATTGTTATGTTTGTTGTGACAATAAAATATTTTAGACAGAGACAATAGCGACATTTGGCTCTTTGCTAGCACAACTCACTTTGTTCGAGGTTTGCCCTTTGTCCTACTGCTTCATCATAAATTGAATTTGGCAACAGGTTCAGGAAGCTCTGATTCTTACCCAGAAAGCCAATTCTATCATTTACACATCACTATTACAACAGGTAACAAACAAACATGGTAAAATATTTTGTATTAAGAAGCTCAATGATATACTGTATATTTTCCAGAAACATAAAAACTCAAAAACGCTGAAAGCACTTGGAATTTTGAAGTGAAAAGTAAAAGTTTTTCTTTTTTTCAATTCCACTCAAATAATTAGTCAATTATCTAAACTGTTGTTGAGTTCTGGCATCTAATTTACTAATTATTTCAATGGTCCTCCAAATCTGAATGAGAGCCATAATTCATAGCTTTATGGGTCATTAAAATTTGTTACTTACAAGGACATAACTTTCATTTTCAAGAGTTCTCTTGAAATTAATTGGCAGAAGAAGTTGACATTTTAACAATTTGATGGAATTTTTTTTTTTTAATAGATTGTGTCTGTCTCCTGCTTGTGTGTTGAATCATCAAGCAAAGCCGTACTGACACTGAGTGGAAGTACTGCACAATAAAACTCACGAGTTAAACTGGGCCATTGAAGGACGCATCAATAGGACAGTCACTTGGACATTTCAATCTGCAATGCCATCATTTTAACAGAGGAGGGGTGCTAGAAACTATCAGGCATTAAAAAAGTTTTGTTTTGGAATTAGGTTGTCAATCTCAAACCCAAGCCGTCACATTTTTGGATGTCTCGCTGTGTCACTGAGTGAATACCAAGAACGCACTGCGTTACTGTCACCTGAGCCGAGGACTGGCGGCACCTGACTGATGGATCACTTATCCAACTACCAGAACAGGACGTGTTTTCTTCTTTGGGGAAATGAAAATGTCAAATGCAGATTTTTAAATTGAGGGTGGCTCAGCAGCATCCAGGAATGTTTCGAGATAAGATCAGCAGTCCCCCCCCCCCCCCCCCCCCCCCCCCCCCCCTGTGTAACCTTTTGTATTTGTGATGGAATTTCACAACCGTCCAGATGAGAACTGATGTCGGTGGTGTTTGTTTACTGGGGGGGGGGGGCACCGATAAGCTGAGAAATAATCCTTCCAACTGTTTTGGATCACAGAACTGTGGCTCGATTGTAAATTGTAAGGCCTCCTCTCTTTGTGTTTGTGTGGACCCCCTCTTTTTTTATACATCTGAGCCCCTCTCCTTTCCAAAGTTTGCTGTGTGTTGAAATGCTTTCCCCCTTGGGTGCCTTGTGCAAGCTCCCCTTCCTCCCCTTCAACCGGTGAGGGGGAGAGCTTTCCCAGGACAAAGGCGTGGATATATAATAGAATGAAAAAGGAGGGGTGGGAGACACAAGAAGACAGAGGGTGTTTGAGTGAGAGGGAGGAGAAGAAAAGGGGTGCACGTGTTAAAAGATACGCTGCTTGTTGAAGATGAGTTCTAACAACACAGAAAGAAAGAAGAACAGAGACCTTCTGCAGATGCACCCCCTTCCCTCACTGCTACTCACTCAGTTTGCTAACAGACTCCACAGAGAGCGGGGGCCGGGGTGTAGTTAGGGAGTTGTTGGAGAACATCAGTGCATCCACACCCCAGTCTCCCCCGTCCCTCCACCACATGGTACAGTCCATTTAAAAGGCTGCATGTCATCTCGGTGTGTGCAGGGTCCTCTCTGAGAGCAGCTGCTCACAGCACATTCTCCTCAGCGGGAGCGTTCACTTTCCCTCCGCCTGCTGCGCTCCATCTCTTCTCCTCCTCCGTCTTCCTCCCTTCTTTCCTCTCTCGGCGCTTTTCTCCTCTTTGCTCTGCTCAGGCACATGCTTTCTCTCACCCTGCAAGTGCTTGGCCACACAAACCTTCTCCGCAGTAACAGGTAGACATCATCCAGCTCAGCTCAGATGAGGAGAGGGACCTGGGTTTTCTTGATGTATCCAAAGTAGGCATTGGGAGAAGAAACATAGGTGGAAGAAGAAGAGGGAGAGGTGTTGAAGAGGAAAGGGTGTCAACTTCACTCCCTTGTGATGTTCCTCCTGACACCATGCTGCTCTGTGTGGATTTGCTCCTCAGGGGAAAATCCTTAAAATGATGGAAGACAACAAACAGCTGGCTCAGAGGATTGATGGGGCCATCCAGTCCGCCACTCAGGAAGTGACGAACCTCCGATCCGAGCTCTCTGCCACCAGCCGCAGACTGGCAGAGCTGGGAGCCAGCAGCCCCCCTGCCTTAGAGAACCACCACCAGCTCAACCACCACGATGACAGCCTCCACTATCGAGGTGAGTGTCACTGGAACGCTACGAATGAGTTCCATGCTGTTCTCTCCATGTGTGTGACAGTGAGAACATGAACACGTCTGCTTTGAAACAAACAGTGGGAAATATTTGGAGAATGTTCCCTGTTCCTGCACTCACTTATTTTCTCACAAACTCAGCATGTGCATGACAGTGGAAAAGGCAGCAGATTGGAAGGAAACAGACCAGGGCTGAGGGGTTGGGGAAGGGGAGGGGGGTGGCGTTTAAAAGCAGGGGCCAGAGTTTGTCAGAGTTTGGTTTCCCAGGCAGCAGCTGGGTTCTTCAGGGTCTTTCCCGCTCTGGCTCTGTTTCCACTCTGTGCTCAAGTCTAAAAGAAAGCCTGCGATGGGCACGGAGACCGAGTGTCAACAGCTCTGAAAGAGGCTGCTAACACCACAGCACTGTCACTTACTGTAAAGGATGAGGGGAATGGAAATAAGCTTTAAACTAGAAGAGGAGCTTTAATGCCACTACATGTACGGTATTCTGATTGATTTTCTTACACTACTTTTTAATATATCTGTTGTTCCCAGAGGAGCCATGGAGTTTTATTGTTTTAGAGGTTATTGCATATACTGTAGTGACAGCACCTTTTTATCTTTGGACCCATTTTGTTAGGCAGCGTTTGCGTACTGTATGTAATGTTTTAGTTAGAGTAATCCTATTCAGTTTTATTAGATTGAGAAAGAAAACCCTCTATATTGTGCATAAATAGTTGAACTGTTTAATAGGCATTTTGGTAAACAGATAGCAATGTTATTTAAATAATTTATTTAGGTAATTCTTTAAAAATGAGCAGTGACAAGTTGCAAGGTCAAAGGTCAGGGTTAGGGTTAGTGGATTTCTTGGGTTTTCTGGTCGAATCAAAACTCTACTGGAGCTCTATCTGCTGAAAAAGTCCCGAGTGGTTTGATAAAAAAAAATTGTCAGAGCTCCAAGTAAATCACAGTTTGGGCTGTGTGGCTGCAGAACTATCAGGGTGTTCATGCTGAGGTCAGTCCATTTCAGTAATCTAACGTCAACTCATGTTGCAACTGTACTTTGTTTCAGCGAGAACTTTAAGCAAGACAAGAGTTTTTTGTATTGTTGAGTCAGATTTTTTTCTAAATGTCCTTTTAGTCTTTTGATTTGAAACATCTCAGCAGAGGTTATCAGCTGTGTCCATCACTTGTGCTTGCACTCGTTCTGCCTCTCGGTCTGGTTGTAGTTATGTTAACATGCAGCCTGACATTCCCACATTCCTGAATGTCAGCCCGGTGACGTCATATTTCCTGTTCCCAGAGAGCAGGCCAGCAGTCAGGTGACTGATCAAACCAAACACGGACCTCCACCTCCCCCGGCAGAGCTCTCACCTCGTTTGAAGAATGAGGGCCGAGTCTGGAAACTGCAGAGCTTAACTCGCTCATAGGATTTCAAGTTTAAGATAATTTGTCTTGGAGTTTTCTCGTGTTCGGCCGCTCAGAGTGTGATGAGCCAGCGCTTGAGGCTTAGAGAAATTAAATGTTCTTTAGGAGCGTGTCTCTCTCGAAGCCAAGCTGTTAGTCTGTTAGTCTGTTTGTTGGCTCTGCAGGATCTAAACAGTGTTTTTATTATGCATGAACTGGGTCCTGTAAAAACATCACACTGAACCAGGTGTCAGAATTTTTGCTGCATGTCACCTCCGCATGGAGCTACAATATTATCTCCAACAGACGTCCAACAAGGCCCTAAACACGGGAGTTTGGCCTGCTGTTCATGCTAAGCTTGGAGGTCAGCCCTGCTGTTCTAATTAACTTCCTGTTGACTTTATAGCTACTTTTAATCTTTGTACAGGTAGTCCTTGGTTTATGGCGTCATTGGTTTACGGCATTTCGCGTTTACGGCACCGCCCCCAGTGACGTCAT
>JARVGV010001459.1:19336081-19346661 GCA_031762435.1 Hypsolebias longignatus | reverse complement strand
ATTAGACTGAGTTATACCTTATAAGCACAATAAGCTTTTGTAAACCTATTTTTAGGATATCATATTAATTATAGATGCTTATAATGAAGTGATAAAGTATAATTGACCTTGACCTCTCTAAGTGACTTTAAACATCTGTTGAACTCCTGGCAAGGACTAATGCAGACATGTTCCTGTTTTTAGTTTCCTACATTCGCCTTATAATCGAGCTGTTTTTGCTCTTTTTTTGCCATCTTATTTCAATTTGTAAAATAATAATAATAATAATCTTTATACCTTTTTTTATGATTGTCTATTGTTGCCACTGTTGTCCATTGTTGTCATCATTCTTTGTTGAAATCAGGTCTCTCTTGTAAATGAGTCCTCAAGCTCAATGGGATTAACCTGCCTAAATAAATATTAAATGAAAAAATATATATATACCGTACAGTATACTGTATTGTATGCTAATTAATTAGGTTTACAAATGCTTATTGTGCTTACAAGGTAGTAACTTCTGAAATGTTTAATATACCAACTCTAGATGAAATATAAAGGTGGCAGATTTGGCTCACTATATGGCAACAAACTGGTCAGTTTTGTCTCTCTGTCACCCTTAATTAATACATAATAAACAGTTATTAATTATTTATAAAGTGTTTATAGAGGAATTAATAATGCGTTTATAAACTATTTATTAGCCATAAGGAGAGTTTTATTGTTAAATGGTACCCAGGTACCTTTATTGTAACAAACCAGGAATGTTTATTTCTAATCAATTTTATTTCCAACAATTTATTTTTGATGCGTTTGGTGATTTGGAGGACTTAATGAATTTTACAAATAAGGGATTTAAATAAGAACTAACACACACTTTAAATGATACACCTTTGAATTGGTGCTGTACTTTTTAATCTTCCAAATTCAAAGTGAAGTTTTGTGTAGGTTTTTTTTTTTATTTATTTATTTTTTAATTATTATTAATATCAATTCAGGTAAACTCTCAGGTTTTCCACTTTGTGAAGCGATTTAAACATTTTTCAAGCTATGAGTAGCTCAGCTCTTCCTTTTGGTTGCATTTATTAATAATACTGTATTTGTGAAGGAAGATTGTTGCTCCAAACATCCAAAACCTAAAATATATAGATAATTCTCATCTAAACAGCTGTAGCTGAGTTATTTTCTATAGAATGTGAGAAACACATAAATACTGTTTTTTGTAACCTTCAATCTACATTTTTTTACTTTCTTTGTGACTTCCTTTTTAATGTTTTGCTTCACATCAAGAAATGATTTTGCCCTTCACATAAAGTTCATATAAAGTTTGTCCAGGACATCATTGTGAAAGAGATTAATAATCTCAATGGATTTCTTCCTGGTAAAATAAAGGTTTGAATAAAAAATAAAAGCAGAACTTTTTTAAAAGTTGTTTAAATCTGCTATTTGTTGTTGTTTTCACTGGCAGCAGTGGTTTGCTCAGTTCTTATTTTTTTATTAGGATTATAAACTGTGTTAACTTCAAAGTTTTTTATTTTTATTTTTTTACATCAGTCCATCTAGACAACAGAATATAATCTGGTGCAACAGATCAAACCCGATCTACTTTCACCTTAACATCTACTCTTTTGTTTATTCTATTAAAAACGCGGGTGGTGCGGAGTTGATCTACGTGACATTTAAACAAACTAATAATCTATATGGGGCGGGCTTTGGAATCATTACTTAAAACTATGTTGCTGATTAGGTCTAAACACAAAGCTGAGGCTGACTGGACAATCATGAATTATTTTAATGTTTGACCAGTGATTTGGAGGATCTGAGTGATGTGCTACTGGGTTGTTTTTAGGAACATGTCACTGGTTTGTGCTAAACTTGTTCACCTCATATTATTGAGAAAGCAAGGTCAGATTATAAAATAAGACTTATGATGCAATCATAGTAGGTGTATGACACACATAACTTGTTTTCCTTGGGTCCACGTAGTATTTATCCAGTCTGTCAGGATTACAGAGCTGCGGATGATTGAACCAAGAGCTGAAGCTCGTCTTGTCTCATGGCATTCTCAACTGGTCTGGATACTGTAATTAATGGAGGCAGGAGCTGAGCAGACATATGCTCCTCTCAGTACAGAGCAGATAAAACCAGCTGTGAGCATGCACACTACACATTACGTGACCTGGTTGGGAAAAAAAACACTTTCCCACATAGACAAACGTGATGATGTGTGTGTTCATAATCATAAATGTGACCTTCTGATGATGAAGCTCTGCTCCTCGTCCAGCATTTCTTCACAACATGAAACTAGTTGTTTTGTTTTTTGTTTTGTTTTTTTGGATTCATCTACACAGATTTACTTGAACTTCGATTACTTCAACCAGTGAAGAACAATTTGAAAGGAAAATGGTGTAAATGTATTCTCATCAAGGAGAGAAATTTCAAATTTATCTTGCAGCTTTTTGGTTTTGATTTTTGTTTTAACAGTTCAGAAATGATCTTAGTTTTGTTTTTATTTTCCTGGACTCAAAGGAAGAACACTTGTATCTCCCCTTCAGTTTATTTTATTTACTTTGATTTTTTTTTTTCTTCTGTAATTCTGGTAGAGCTACTTTTGTTACTTAATGGAAATTACAGATATAATACCTCAATAATAAAGTTAGAGGAAAAAGTTATGTTGAGTCATCACCTTCACATTATAAACTTGATTTATCACTGAGGCTCTGAGCAGGACGACGTTTATAAGGAACTTTCATTCTGGCCAACGCTTTTTAAGAAAATGAGCCTATGAAGAATATTTAGGGGGAATGGTGAGCCTGTGATCCTAAGGTTGCAAGTTTGATCCCCCGTACCGACAACATGAAAATGTGGGTGGGAAAGGTGAAACGCCCACACCTGCCTCCACCCTCATTTGTCCCACTCTGGGCCCTTGAGCAAGGCCAACCATCTGCTCTGCACTGCAGAGGGCTGTGGTAGCCGGAGGTCTGTGGTGGCGTCAGGAAGGGCATCCGGTATAAAAACTATTGCCAAGTCTTCATGCGAGTTGGTTCATTGTGTCAGCCCCTGAAGAAGGGAGCAGCCAAAAGAAGAAGAAAAAAAATCATATGAAACACTTTTAATAGAAATTGAATGAACTCTTTTGAACTTGGTGGAGTTCTGTTGCTATTTATTTCCTGCATCTAAAAAGTTTTTGTTTTGCTTTCATTTTTATTCACATGTTCAGTCGTTTTGTGATTTTAAAATGGCTTTTAATGCAGGAGTTGTCAGCCAAATTATTCAAGGATTCAAGGTTCTTATAGTGTCATTCACATCACATGTGTTACACGAGGTGGAACGAAACTATGTACGCAGGGTCCCAGTTACACCCAACAAAAATACAAATTGTAAAGTAAAACAGATCCAAGACATGAATATGATATTGATAAATATTGATATCTGCTGTAAATAAGTTTCATGGAACATCAGACTTGGCAAATGTTGCTTTTTCGTCCCATTGCAGTGGAACATCTCTCAGCCGTTTCAGCCAAATGTCTTACTCTGGTGTCAGGATCACAAACACACGACAACCTTTCCTGCAGTTCAGACAGCAAATTATAGGTGTGCTGCTGAAATATGCATCAAGGAACAGACCAACACTGCAAAGTTCTTGGGGAAAAAGAGAAAAACTCCTTATCTTGTTTCAAATAACCCTAAAATATTTATTCATTCAATCTTTATTTAAACAAGTTAATCCAATGAGCTTTGTGTACTTATTTACAAGAGGGACCTGGATACAAAGTCTAAAAACAATAAGTATAATTCCTCTATAGGAAAAAAAAACTGTTCTCTTCTGCAAGAACGAGACGCTTGAATGATTTATTTAGTTAGTTTTCTTTCCAACGTGTCTGTTTCATGGAGATAAACTGGGTTTGACTCAGGAACGACGACTTGTTTTCATCTCTTCACATATTTTCATACTGCAGCTGCAAAAGCGCAAGCATGTTGTGTTTTTTCTAATGTGACAGATGATTTGAGATCTGCTTTAGAGGCATAAAGTTAAAGTGTTTAAATTTCTAAATCCTTGTATTGACTCGTCATAATGACTCAGTGACATTTTGCACTATTTGTCAAACTATCAGTGACTGTACCTGCAGACCCGAAGAATTAAAAACACACGCCATTTTTCCTCCTGGGCTGAGTAACAACAGTGCTCAGCGTAAAGATTTTGAATTGACAGGTTCATCTGAGCTCCTCTCCTCAGCTGGCTGGGTGGTGTTTCATTGAAGAAATGTTACATTGTTGAGATAGACAGCAAGTTTCAAGACATTTTTTAGACAATGTGCACATATTTTAACTTTTGATCACATTGTTCCAATTAGCCAATGAGCCTCGCCTTGACGTGTTTTGTTGATAAGTACAATTTTCGTCGAACAAGTTGATCATATAATCAGAAAAACCAGTTGTGGATTCACCATGTGACGTTAATGCTCCGTCTGGCTACATTTGTCACAGTTTTGATGTTTTGCACCGTTGATTTGGTGAAAACACCCGTAAGACACTGAACCAAGGCGTCAGCCTGCAGACAAGAGATACAGGTTCAGAACTTGTCCTGCAGAATTTTTTTTACAACGGAATGACTGTTCCAGCATGAGCTGACGCTTTATGAGTTTAGATCTGACAAAATGTTGGTTAACCATACAACTGTTAAAACATCTAAGGTTTGTCCTAACAGATCGTTACAGTTCCTCATGTGATGCATCGTACCACATGAATTTTACCCACAGAAAACAGATGTTGTCAGTTTCCAAACTCTGAAATTGGATTGTGACCTTTTTGAACATGCAAATGAATATATTTGTTTTCTGGTGAGACTGTGATGCAATGATCTAACTTCATCAGAGAAGATGAAGTCCTGTTTTGATGCACTGTGAATGGTTAGTTGCTAACTTAATTTTAATTCAGTTCAGTTTGTAGCTCCAAGTCACAACAGAAGTCATCTCAGGGCACTTTACAGAAACATTCACATACATAAAAAAGCCAATTAGTAAAAGTTATCAATCTAAGGAAGCCAGCAGATTGAGTGAGTTAATGTGTCCTCCAGCAGTCTAAGCCTATAGCAACATAACTAAGGAAACCCAAGCCAAACATAATTTTTAAGAAAAAATGAATTTTGCAACAAGAAGTTCAAACTTTAAAGTTCCCCTCTCTTCCCTTCTCGGTGTTCCAGTGAACAGGAAGAATCTTTAATCGTTCGTGTGTATAAATAGACCCGCTTTAATCATTGGTGGTGTGCACAGCAGCCTAGTTCAGCTCTTTGACCACCAATCAACACATTTCTAGCCCTCACTTCACCTTTTCCACTGCCTCTGCTTTCCTCCAGTCTAATCATGAGCTTACAGCTGCTATAAGCTTGAGTGTGTGTATGTGTGTGTATGTGTGCTGGCTTTTGACAACTCTGCCTTGCAGAGGGGAAGGGGGTACCTGTTCCTGACCAGCTTTGAGGAACGCACTAATGAGAGACTTGAAGCTGAAGGTTCATTGAAGGGGCCGCTGCTGAGGAGGAGGCTGAGTGTCTTCTATTCTCATGTGGGAGGACTTTAAAAGCTCGGCCGGTTCTCGCTGCACTCAGAACAGCATCCTGGCTCTTAGTGTTTATGATCTCCTTCAGAGCACATGAAACATTCTTTGTCATGATTCTTCGCTCAGTCTGAGCCGAAGCAGCATTCCTCTTTAAAATCAAAACAAAATGGGATGTGGCGTCAAATCCGAGGGAAGGTCAGGATTTTTTTTTTTTTTTTCTCATTTCAGCAGATGCAAAGTGCACGTCTTTGTGCGCTAAACTTTTTAAAATGTGATGCAGAAATGATGTAAAAGTAGAAAAATTGAATTTTCTTCAGAAGTACAATGTGAATGCTGAGTACTGGATGACTGCTGAAATTTCCTAAAGATGATGAGTTTTAAAGCTAAAAGAAGCAAAACACTTGTTAAAAGACAAGAGTAGCAAAAATCTAAATGCTAGCTAAACATAAAACACTAAACATAAAAACATAAAATGCTAAATGTAACAAGATCTATGAGCTAAAGTACCGTATTTTTCACTGTATAATTCAGTTTTTTTGCATAATTTGCATGCCCTGCGACTTATACGCCGAAGCGACATAGTTATGAATTCTCCCCATAGTTATAAAATTTTCTGGCCAAGATATGACCCTTTTCATTCATTTTGACTGAAAAAAATGAACACTATCATTTTAGCTCGAGTAGTAAGGCATGCCGTCGTATTACGTAAAAAGTAAAAGTGACTATTAATGACACAATCGGCTTGCCATAGAGAGCCACCTTGTCTGCCTGGAGCAACTGAATCAGCTTCATTTCGTTGCACCGCCCCGGCAAAATGCAGCTGATTTGACCTTAGAAGTGCATTTATTAAGCAAAAGTTCAACTGAGACACACCTTTACTATAAAGCTGAGCAAACAAATAATTGTTTTAAGGTGGTTATCTTGTTAAATTTTGAAGAAATGCACAGCGAGCTGCCCTCTACTCATTCATGTTTCCGCGCATCGGCCCCGATGAAATGCAGCTGATTTCACCATCAAAGGGCATTTATTAAGCAAAAGTTAAATGGAGACACACCTTTACTATGATTTCAAGCAAACAAAGAATAGTTTTTAAGTGTTAATCTTATTAAAATCTTGTTAAAGTCCTCCCGTGCATGCTCCCGTAGCTGCCATTTGGCAGCCCGTCGATTTTTGGCACAACACCGGCCCAAGTTTCCGGGTTATCAGCGATGACGCGTAACAAATGCAATACGTCAGCGGTGACACATAATAAATGCAACGTATATGGCAAAGCTACGTATTTAGGGATTTTTCCACTTTATTAAACACATTTGGACTGATGCGACTTATAGAACGTGTATGGCGGAAAATATGGTACTAAAACTGTAGCTAAGAACTAAAAACATAAAGTCTCACTGAAAGTAGTAAAATGATAGCTATGGCTAGAACTTAAAGGTAGCAAAAGTCTAGCTTCAAACGTCAAAAGGTTCGCTAATGGGAGAGAAACACTAACCAAATACTGTATAGCAAAAGCCTAATTAAAAGATAAAGTAGCAAAAAGTTAATTCAAAACTTAAAGCAGAACAGTAACTCAAGTGTAAAAGTAGCAAAAGAAGACAAAAATAAAAGTATGCTGAGGCAGATTTCCAGGAAAAACCTGTGTGAAGGAATTTTCTGTGGATTTCAATGGAGAAATAATTGTAAATAAAACAAAATTTATGAACATCAAAAGTAATTACAATCATTTTCTGAATGAGCTGAAGGTTTTGAGATATGAATGGACAAAGTAGTGATTATGCAGAAGTAGGCACACTGCAAAAACTGTATGGAAAATAAAAAATATTTAAAAAAAACAGGACAACTGTGTGAACACAGAGTGAATTATCTCTTATATTGATTTTGCTGTAAAAAAAAAAAAAAAAAACAATGATTCACCTCATCGGGAAGTGAAATACTCCCTCAGCAGTGTTTTTTAAATGCATAGCTAAAGCCAGGAGGAGATCAACCATCACACCTGCAGTCAGTGGAGACAGATGAAGCCCATCCTGAGCCTGGTTCTGGTTCTGGTTCTGCTGGTTTTTATTTATTTATTTATTTATTTATTATTTTTATGGACTCATTCCCACTGGCAGAGATGTGATGCTCAGGATGGAAGTTTACAACAAAAGAAAGATTTGACACAGTCTGCTGGCTTCTTTTACTTACTGACATTCTCCTATGTATGTGAACGTTTTTGTACAGTGACCTCAGATTGCTTTTGTTGTGAACTGGAGCTATAATATAATTATGTTGAATTTATTTGAACCCCTGCAGCTTCTAAGGCTGAAATATCAGAAAGTTCACTGCACGATCCTGAGATGAAAAATAGGAGAGTGAATCTGGGCTGCAAGAAGGACGTGGCATCTTGTGTTCTCTGCGAAACAAACTGTTTGTTCCGCGCAGCCCTGAGCTGCCTGGTGCGTTTCCATATCCTCGCCTTGACAGAGACCGATGGACTGTCCCTCGTCTTGTCTTATCAGAGCTGCTGCAGCCCCACAGAGTCTGGCTGCAGGCCTGCAGGGACCTTTTCGCATTCCCTCGTCCACACATGAAGACATGCTTGCTCTCAGTTTTTCACATTTTATATGCAGCATTAAATAGCTTTGCATATTTGAGGTATCCTGTTTGTTTATTTATTTATTTTGTTCTTTTTTCTTTTTCTTTTTTTTTTTTTTGTACTTTCCGTGATGTAAGCATCTTGTGTGGATGAGAGACTGCTGTTAAGATTGTTAATTTGTTTCTTTGGAGCTTATGTTCACTACCAAACAGAGAAGGCCCAAACTAATCCAATAAATTACAAATATTATCAAATAAAATTATATTTTGCACATTAAGCATACTTTTTTTATGATAACTGCATTGCTAACAAGCCTTTTTTTTGAAAGAATGCATACGACCACCACCTTGCATGCAAGGCTTCCTGGTGATGGGGTTGACTCTCAGCTACTAACACGCCACATGACGACTGTAAAACTGACTGAGTTAAAGCCATTTTGTGTTTGCAAAGCAGCCATCTTGGTTCAGGTTGACTCTAAAAGTTAATCTTTGAAGATGTACTTCCAAAGTTTGCTTTTCAAGATTTTCAATAATGTCCGGCTGCTATTATGCTAGCAGACATGGTGAAAGGTTGACATTAAAGTTTTAAACAAAGAACATATGCAACCTGTTTTCATGTTGGGGAGGACTCTCAACTACCACCACACCAAATATTAGCTCAATATCGGTTAAACTGACTGAGTTATAACCATTTGTGGATGTTATAATATTAATTATCTGTGGCAGTCATCTTGATTTGGATTAACTCCAAATGTCAATCAGTTGATAAATGACATCCCCTGATTACTTTCTGAGAGTTTCATTTAAACGCAAACAATCACTCATGAGATATTTTGCTAACAGACAAGACACATGAACATGCACACAAACACAAGAAATCACATAACTGACTATCTTTCATTGTGGGGAGTGATAATAAAAAATAATCTGTGTGAGATTTAATCTAAACTTTCGTTTAACTTAAACCCACAAATGGTTTCGTCATTTTGAGTTCATCTTAATCTGGACTTTAAAAAAAAAAAATAATAATAATTAATATCTAACTGCAGCTCCCATTTTTCATACATCCTCTGAAAAGAGTGCATTCTTCTGGAACAGACCTTAAACCTGTTTTCTCCCAGTATAAATCATGATGACACGGTTACTGGTGTGGGTTTCCTTCATGTCTGCTGTAGTCTCCGGGCTCTGGCTTTGAAAGCTGCAGCCGATGAGCTCACGCTTCATCCGACTGCGTCGTCTCCTTGGTTTCCCCTCTCCTGGCTGTTCGCCTCTGTTCCTCATGTGGATTCAGAGGCTCAACGCAGAAAACTCAAAACAAAACATCGAGGAGCTCGGCTCAGTTACCTATTTATGAAATCATGTGGTTTATAATTACTTCTATTACTGGTGCAGACCTGACTTTACTATGTTAGACTTGAAACACCCGTGGCCACATTTTACTAAGTGAACCAATGAGTCTTGTTTGGGGTTGTTGTGAGAACAATAATGTGTCTGTGAGTGTGAAGCGCTTGTTTGTCACTAAAATACATCTCTTGGACCACTGAATCATTTTTATTGAAACTTGCAGAAAGTATTCAAAGAATGTGCATCAACAGCTGAAGATTTTTGTGGACTGAACCTAATTTAGAATGGCTGTCACAATCAACTTTAAAAAAACATTTAAATTACTGTAACTGTCAGATTTATGCATACCTGTATTAGCCTAAAATTTGGAGTTTGATCTCCAGCACATATTCCGAGTGTTAAAAGTACAAGGTCATCATTCAGAAATGTTATTTCAGTTAGTCAACTCTGTGAGCAAAATATCTCACAATCTACTGGGCAGATTTTAATGAAGCTTTCAGGAAATTGCGCCTCTACAACTGGTTAACTTTTGGAGTCAGCTTGATTTAAGAGCCACAATCAGCTGACTATAGAAACCAATAAAATGGCTATAACCCATCAGTTTTACAGGTATTTTTGCTCAAATTAGGTGTGGTAGTAGCTGAGAATCATTCACAAAGTATATTCTGAGCTGACATCTTATAATATCACGAGCTTGTGCATTCTTTCTTTCACCTTCGACGAAGACGGGCACTCTCTCCCTCCCTCCTGCATTTTTTGCTCTCTTGTCCTGTCAACCTCAGAGTCTCTCTTTACACATCTTACAAATCCAAAATTATTATGGATTTGGTCAGCTGGTCTCTCAATGTCCCCACCAGACGACAGGGTGCTGGAGAGCCCTCATGCCCTGAACGGACCCTCGCAGCTGAATATGTCATGGATTCCTGGGGCCAGTGGAAGATGATGTGTCTATCTGTGCTGTCCATGGAGGATATAGAAGATGTGTACATTACTGGATTTATGATAACAGGGTTTCTGATTTTTGGAATCAGCAGATACCTAGGATATTGACAAATTAGGAAGACATTGGCAGCAGTTTCGGCCATGGTAAAGCTGCCAGCCTTATGTGAAGGATTCATTTGTGCCTCGAG
>JARVGV010001459.1:19307633-19321875 GCA_031762435.1 Hypsolebias longignatus | reverse complement strand
TCCTCTTTTTTTAATTCCTGTTTTTGTTTTGCTTTGTGCAAATCCCTTCATTTCCTGCAAATGTGGCTCTAATAAATTTTACTGCTCTGTAATTTAGGAAATATTGCATACAAGATTAAATCTATTGAAGTATTTTATTTAAAAAAAGAAGAAGAAGAAAAAAAAAAGGAGATAAACCAAGAGGTAAAACTTCAGATATTTATCTGCTGCGGCCATCGCAGCCAAACGTTGAGGAGGTTTCCGAGTGAGTTATACCTGAAATGAAATCTTATTTTAAAAATAAAACTAGAAACTGAACACTGTGAGGCCCGTTTGTTTTTGTGCTCTTGTTCTTGTGTCCCAGTCTGAACGTGCCTCTCCCCGCTGCCATTTCTAATGGCAACTTTCTCTCCGACCAGTGAGTAACTCCTCATCTGTGATTACCAGCTGTCTGTTCCTGCACTCTGGGGATTATTCATATCACTCATGTCCATTAATAATAATAATAAGTTTATTCATCTTTGAAAACTCTTTGGAGCTACAGTTTGCATGCAACATATTGTGTCCAGCATGTGGAGACGAATCAGGAAAAACACTCCATCCTGGATTCGTCGGTTCTGTACGAAAGTGTCTTTTTAGACATGAGGTTTTATGAATAATCCCTGTGTCTCTAAAACATTATCCTAACAACTGTAACTCCTTTCATTATCATTAGATATTAATGTTTACAAGGGAAATGTGCTCTCATGACAGAAGCTAAAGGGACAGTATCTGAATTAGATGCATCCTGCCACATCAACCTGTTGAACTATGTTATTTAGTTATGGTGGATTAAACCAGGGGTTCTCAAACTTTTTGGGTCCAGGGACCCCTTACATGGGAGAAAAGTTTCAGGGACCCCTCATAACCCTCACGGTTTTTAAATATTTTTCTTCAATTTGTCTCTTTAATGCAATGGAAATATTTGTGTAACATACAAACTTAAGACCTGTTCTTTAATAGTGTTGATACAAATTGTATACTTTTAAACATGAGGTATTTTTCATTCAAGATGTACTTAACACATTTTTTTTATTTCAGCTTATAAAAAATTACAGTTTTGAGAAAATGAACAACATAAAAAAACAACTTTAAAACTTTACCTATTAACATAATGAACATAAATGTATTGCCACCTAAAACTAGTACTTTGTACAGAAAATTCTTTACATAAAACTGAACAGAATCATAACAATTACACCAAGTAACATGGCTTAATTTTAAACCGATCGATGCTGGAAAAAAATAGTGGGGGGTCGGCAAAGGGGCAGGGGTCTTGGCATCCTTCCCCAGAAAATTTTGAATAAAGTAGATGTGATTTCCTGCATTTTGGTGTAATTTAACAGGTTGTTAAACATCTACATGCTTGTAAAATGTATTTTTATATATATTTTTTTTTTTATTTTTAATTTTGTGGCCCCCCCAAGCACAGGCTCACAGACCCCCTAAGGTCCTGGGACCCTAGTTTGAGAATTACTGGATTAAATACACTGATAAAATATTTCAAGTGACCCATTGGGGCGCCCTCTGGTGGCTTTAGGGAGTAATGCAAAATGTTTAATTTTGCTCCACACAGAAAAAGATAGTACAAAAATTATTGTTGTGCATTGTGTCACGCTGAGCTAAATAATGATCTTTTCTCAACTTTGACCTCTGACCTGCCCTTGGATTGCCTCCAGATGAGTCACTCTTTTTGATGTCATATCCTTCTGACCCTGAACCTCTCTCGTATGCCACACTGTAACTTGTCCTGACCGATCCAGACTCTGACAGCCTCATACAGCACAGCATGTCTGATGGAGAGGAGCAGCTGGACCGCCTCCAGCAGGCCGAGCTCACCCGAAACACTTGCATGTCTCTGTGGAGGGCGGGGACCGTCCGGGCCTGGATGGAGGTCGTCATGGGAATGCCCATGTACACCCAAGCCTGCTCAGAAAATGTCAAAAGTGGCAAGGTATGATTTTTAAAGCAGATCAGTTGCTTTGAGAAAGAGGGCGATGAGCCGTCTTAGTGGATAAGGTGATTTTGGGTGTTGTGGGTTAGAAAAAAACTGAATCTGCTCTTTAGGTGCTGCTTGGTCTGACAGACGAGGATTTAGAGATGGAGTTGGGCATCAGTAATCCAGTTCACCGCAGAAAAATAAGACTGGCCATCGAGGATTACAGGAGAGCTGAAGGGGAGCAGGGGTGAGTAAAATAAACTGAGCTGCTGCAGTCATCTCAAAGGAAATGTTGCACTTTTTTTAGCTTAATGTCATTGGAAAGACTTAAATTTAAGTAGAAAACACATAATCGTCTTATTAAATGTGACGCAAACAAAACAACCCACACATATAGTTTCCCCATTTGATATTAAACATTTGGTTTTACAGTATATTTTTCTGCATCAGTTTGGTCAATATTAAGCTCTGTTCAATGCTTTTTACACGTACAGGTTTCACTGTTATTCTCAACAAGCTGCATGTATCTTCCAGACTGTCAAAAGCCTCTGAGATGGATCATCACTGGGTCGCGACTTCGTGGCTGAGTGACGTCGGGCTGCCTCAGTACTGCCAAACCTTCCAGACTCACTTGGTGGACGGACGAGTGTTGAACTCTCTCAGCCGCAGGGACTTGGAGAAATTCTTCAACATCAGCGACCACTTCCACCAGACAAGCCTTCTTCTGGCAATCCAGCTGCTGCAGATGCTCAGCTTTGACAAAGAGGTCCAAATATTCATAGATTCAAACAATAACTTTTTTATTATAATTGGCTGCCTCACTAGTACATATGTCCACAAAGTCACTTGTAAACAGCGGCATGCGTCTCTCACAGTTTCTAAAGTTAATGAGTGTACTACAGCCTCGTTTATTGTGGGTATCGGTTACACACACACACACATACACACACACACATACACACACACACATACACACACACACACACACACACATACACACACACACACACCCCAGCAATAAGTAAAAATTTGTGAAGTAGCGACGTTATATTTATTTTAGTACAGTATATATTTTAAGGCTTGATAAGCCCTTCCCACACTCTTGCAATGTTCTAAACTCTTAAACCTATGTCATTTTAACAACATACTGCATGTACAGTATTTTAGATGTAGCTACTAAATTTTACTTGCCATGCTCTGCAGGACAGGAGCGACTCTCGTTCCGGTCCGATCTGTTCTGGTCCGACTCCTTTCCATTTCTGCAGAACTGCCTTGCAGCAACAAAGCCCACAATCACTTTTCTAAACTCTTAAATCTACTAATTTGAACAAATGACTTATGCGTACTGTAGCTTCTAAATTTTACTAACCAGCGCGGGAGGTCCCTGTCAGCCAGTTGAAAGAGATGAAAAATGTGCACCGTCGAACCTTCGGCGCGCGTCCCCACTTGGAAGTCCATGAGAGCGGGCTACGAGCTCTCAAGATTCACCGATAGGTCTAGAGGTCTGGTTCTGCTCCGGTTCTGCTCTGGTTTGGTGGGTTCCGTACAGCTTCTCTGCATCTGCTGGTCACAATAATAAGCGGCAAATTTTTTCCGATCATATCAACACTTTCCCTGTAGTTTTTCAGCAGAAAGAAATGGAGCTTCTGGGAAATGTGGTCATTATGAGAAGGAATGCAGTGGAGGCTTACTGGGAAAAAAAAACTACAAAATGACAGCACCTGTCTGACATATTTTATTTTTTCGTTAACTTTTAACGGTGCAGCACTGTATCCAGTACTGCCCCAATCCCCTGAGTAATATTAAAATTGGCAACCATGTGTCATGTACAATTTTTTTTTTTTTGGACAATATTATGGACTGTATGTCCACAAACTGTGACAGAGCGAGTCTGTGAAAGTCGAGGGACCACTGTACAGTATGTGGAGAAGATTGAACAGCAAAAGTTTGCATTGCAGGGCTGCAAGTTGAAAGCCAGTTCTCAACGAGAAGATCCCTGCATCAGTGGGCTCCTACTAAAGTATTTTTAATGGAGAATGGCAAAAATATATTAGAATAACCAAACCAACACCATTTAAATCCAACAAAAATATTGTAAGGAGACATGAAGCAACAATTTATGTGAGACAACTCATCAATATTAAGGAGCTGTAGCTATTTAGTCCACTGGAATGAGCTATGTACAGTATATGTCCTTGTTGGTTTGCAGGACTGATCAACACATGAAGCAACCTGAAGCTAGTTACTGATTTGAAAACGGCTGCAAGTATTAAAGAATATTTTTGTAGAATTACAGCATTTAAATTCTAAGTTAGCTTTAAAGTGTTGTGTCTCCATCGTCCCCCTCCGATTCATCCGTTGGATTTTCCAGGCTCTGCAAGCACGGCGAACAAAATGTGAGCACCAGAACCGGGACCCCGTGGTGTGGACGTGTCAAAGAGTGATGAAGTGGATCAGGGATATCAATCTGGAGGTGAGTGACGACAGTCTTGTTTAACAGTGGAGGGTTGGAATCCTAACACAATAAAACAGGAGATTTAGTTCAATTCAGAATAAAATGGTGCATTTAATGTTTTGATACATTAAATTGTAAGATTGCACAGAATGAATGTGTTTAAATGAATTTATTTCTGGCAAACAAGAAGAAAAAAAAATTCTTGGCTCAGTTATAAAGAAATCTGCGCTGCTCAGCTCATTTTAAGACTTTGCTCTTCAGGAGTTTGCTGACAACCTTCAGGGTAAAGGGATTCATGGGGCTGTGATGGCGCTGGATCAGTCTTTTGACACAGAGGCCTTTGCCAAAGCCCTGGGGATCCCCAGCAACAAACACATGCTGCACTGGCACCTGTTTGAGGAACTGAAGTCACTCGCTGTTCCTCTCAGGTAGAAGACAGCCTCTCCAGCCTTTAATGAATGAAGCGATTTCAATGTTTATTGTCTTGATTTATTGTTGCATTCGGTCTTGAATTGATCAAAAAGTATGTTAATCTCTTGCAAATATAATGTCTCATTTAGAAACGCTTGCGTTTACAGTGCAGAGCAGAACGTGGAGGTTGTTTCTTCTTCTCCTGTGGCTGTGAATCGATTTTCTGATGAGAGGGTGTCCATCAGAAGACTGGGGAAGGTAAGAACTATTGAAGAAAGATTAGGACAAAGCTTCAGAATGCAGACGATTTAAAGCAACTTCTCAAATATTCTGGAGTGCAACATTTCATAAATATCTTTGAGATTGTGTTTATTGTTCCATTTTTTGACGCAGTTTGTGTTTAATTTCAAATGAATTAAAGATAACTGATTTTAAAATAAATGTATGAGTTTTAAAAGCATAGAGGCTTAGCCTTCAGTATTAAAACCTCTGCAAAGCACTGTGAGGAGCTAAGCTCCATATTTGCTACTACCTGAGTCCTTCTTTATTTTCTTGAGGTAATGAAATTGCATCCAACATCTGTGAACAGATGTTTTCATCTGTTGTAATAACATGTTTCAATGATGTCAGGTTTTTAAATGCACTTTTCAAAGCAACTGGAAACTGATGATGTGAAAGATGTGAGGTGTTGGAAATTTGTGATTAAACTTGTGCCTTTTTATTAAACAACAACGGAATTAAAAGAAAACTTGTTTTAATGCATAACACTTACTGCCAGCAGTGTATTATTTTAAAGCTGCTGCTTGAAATCAGTTGAGCTAAACCTTTATTCCATTTCTTAAAATGTGTTTTCCTGACAGAGGAGCATCAGTGCTCAGTTATATTCAAAGCTGCTGAGAATCAAGTCATCTTAAGCAGCTTAATTCACCAGGATGCATTTTCTGGATGATCTAATAGACAAACCATCTAATTAATTCATCAAGTAATATTCAAGAAGAGGCATCAAACGTGTATCTTGGGTCCAAAGTGTAAATAATGTTCTGGTATTTGTTTTATTTCCAGGTTCCACTGAGGTTACGTGTGAACAGCCACTCTGTGGAGCGAGGCCTGGGCTTCCACGGCAGCTGCAGCTCTCTGCCCAGAGAGGCCCGAGTTCAGGCTGTCCCTCGTGTCAAAGGAAGCCCCGTGCACACCTACAAGAGCGTGGAAATCACCAACGTGTGAACCAGACGTTGCATCTTTTGTTGTATTGCAGCTGCGTACTGATGATCAACACGTTGGACTGCTGGCACTGGAAGATGAAGCGACAGAAAAATGAACTTCTTCAGATTTCCTCTGAGTTTGGCCAACATGGGAGCGCTGCACCTCGGAGGACATGATGTTGTAAATGTCACAAAGAAAAAGATGATTTTAATAATGTTTGTTTTTAAATTAAAATATATCGTTTTGTTTCATGTCATTAAAAAAACTAAATAACATTCTAGACAAGATGGTTACAAATTTTATTTTTAAAAAAAATTCAGTCTTTTTTTGTTGCCTTACGTAAATTGGCAGGTTTTTTTATGTAAACTATTATAAACATTTTGGTGTACATATAATGTCATGAAAATATGTTTTTAAATTAGAGACAATTGTTGCTTTCCTTTTGAAAACGATATAATGATATTTTATTATCATTTTAAATCGTAATATCAATAAATCAATTATAAATCAAATAATACAAAAGTAGCTAATAAAATCTATTTGTACATGTATAATGATCTAATTACAAATCATTAACTTTTGTCTACATTTGAGTTACACAAAGTTTTCGACAACTAGGGAGAAAAAGTTACTCTTTTGAATAGAAGAACTACAGTATTTATTTTATTTAGGGAAGAATAGCATGTTCAGTGATACAGCTCAGTTCCTGAACAATTGTTTAAATCATTAATTTAAAAAACAACTCACAACTCCTTCAACCTATAGTTGAAATCAGAATGTGCTCAGATGAAAAGATATTGGTTTAACTATCAAAAGATAATTTTATAACGCTGAACTCGCTGTATTTTGTTAAACGTTTTGGATCATAGAAGTAACAAAATGCATAGAGGAGTAAAACTGAGTTTTACAAAGCGCTGAATAGCAGGACGACCAAAATGTGTATAAACACATTTAATTTAAAAAAAATATCAAAAGAGGACAAAGTTTGTGAGCACCTATGATAAAAAATAAATCTCATTGTCCATCTTCTACTTCTTATCCTTAAGGTTGTGAAGGCAACAGGTCTACGAGAGAAACCCATACAACATATTCATAGAAAAACTTTCCAGCTTGGGGCCTCAAAGTGTTCCCATGCCACAGAAGATACACCATCTCTCCAGTTTCTTCTGTGTCTTCCCCAGGCCCTCCTACCAGGGATGTGCCTGAAAAACCTCCAAAGGGAGGTGTCCAGGAACCATCCTAATCAGATGCCCAAACCACCTCAACAGAGTCCTTTCAATGTGGAGCAACAGCTCTACTCTGAGCTTCCATAAGATGATGAAGCGCCTCACCCCTTCTCTAAGGCTGATCCCGGCCACCCTGTGAAGGAAGCCCATTTTGGCCGCTTGTATCTGGGATCTTGTTCCTTTCGTCATGATCTAAACCGCAGACCAGTAAATTGAGAGCTTTGCCTTTTGACTCAGCTCTGTTTTCACCACGACTGACCAAAGCAACAGCCTCATTACTGTGGACAAGGCTCCAGTTCATCTGCTGTTCCATCCTACCTATCACTCTTGAACAAAATGTCCAGATACTTGAAATCCACTGGAGGCAAACGCTCCTCAGGCCGAGTCAGTTGTTCCCCACTCAGACCAAGCACAGGCTGGGATAGGCCCACATTCCTTTTTCTGAGTCGTAGATCAGTTTTCCAAAACATCCTCAAAGATATCCAGAAGTTCTTCTCAATGGCCTCCCAAATTCCTCCCATGCTCGAGTTTTTGCATACACATCTGCCAAGGCTGCAGTCCTTCTGGCCACACCTATACCTGTCAGACACTTCAGGAGACCTCTGGGGCAGCCAAGTCCTGAAGGCCTCCTTCTTCAGCTTGATGGCCTCCTTCATCGCTGGAGTCCACCAACGGATCCTTTTGTTGCCACCCCAGCAGGCACCAGTGACCTTCAGGCCACAGCTCCTGGAGGGTGCATCTGCAACACAAGCCCTGAACATGGCCTATTCGAATTCCATGTCCCCAACCTCCCCCAGGACTGTGAAAAACTCTCCCAGAGGTGTGATTTGAATGTCACACAGAGCGGGGGCTCCACCAAATGTTCCCAAGTCACTCTTATTTTGCGTTAGGGTTTACCATGTCTGTCTCCTCTGCCACTGGATCCAATTCACCACCAGGTGGTGATCGGCTGACAGCTCTGCACATCTCTTCACCAGAGTGCCCAAGACATAGGGTCGTAGGTCCAATGACACAATTACAAAATCGATCATAGGCCTTTGGTCTAAGGTGTTCTGGTACCAAGTACACTTGTGAACCATACTATGTTCAAGCAAGGTGTTTGTTATGGACAACCCATGTCTAGCACAGAAGTCCAGCAAATGAACACCATTCAGAGGCCGTTCCTTCCAATCACCCCCTTCCCGATGGTTCTGTCATTACCCACATGGGCACTGATGTCAGCCAGTAAAATGATGGAATCCCCAGATGCAGCCTCTTCCAGGACATCATCTAATGACTTCAGAAAGGCTGGGTAATCTGGTTTGGTGCATGAGCACAAACAGAGCCTTCCCTCCTGCAGTCCAAAGTCACAGACAGGAAACCCTCACGTTCAAGGGGGGAAAGTCCAACACTGAGGCCTTCAGCCAGGAGCTCTAGTATCCCCACACCTGCCTGATGCTTCTCTCCCTGGGCAATCCAGATTAGGAGAGAGTCCAACCTCTCTCCAGGACTTGAGTTCCAGATCCCAAGCTGTGTGTAAAGGTGATCCCAACTATATCTAGTTGGTACTGCTCAACCTCACACACAAGCTTCAGCTCCTTAACCACCAGTGAGGTGACGTTCCACATCCCTAGAGCTTGCCTATGCCACCAGAAATCGACATGGCCAGGGACTCTCCCTCACCTGCCACCTGGCATCCACAACACCCGACCATGACAGACCTCCTGCAGGTGGTGAATCCACATGGAGGCAGATTCCTGTTCTTTCTTCGGGGGTGGCCCGGCCGAGCCCCAGGAGCCAAGGTTTGACCATCAAATGCTCACCAACGAGCTCCCCGCCCAGGCCTGGTTCCAGGGAGGTGCCCTGGTTTTCCTGTTCTCCGTGAGGTTTATGATGTAACTATTGTTAATCCATCAAGGTTTTGAATCGCTTAGTCTGACTCTTCTCCCGAGGCCTGCTTGCCATGGGAGACCAGGGGCTAATGCCCCCAACAACAGAGGCCCCAGGGTCACAGGAGTACGGTACTCAAACTTCTTCACCACATTAAGGTGATGATTCTACAGAGGTTTTTTTTTTTTTTTAATGAATCCAGAAAATGTACATTAAAAATCACATGTAGGACATATTTTTTTAATCACAAGCAAAACCTAAATTATTCTGGATTTAAATTCTACTTTAGAGCATACATTATTTTTGTTATTTTTTTCATTAGCATTTAAATTGAAAATATAATTTGCCATTCACTGTTTGACTTGTGTCATAGACACACACAGCTAAATGCTGGCATTATGTGTAAAACTGAATGTTTTTATAAGTTTTAATAAAACCATCAAGTTGCTTTCCTTTAAGGTAATCACTGGTGGAAATTCACTTGTTCATTCTGTACTTTTTGTTTATGGTGAATAGGTCGTAATGGTTAAAAAAAAAAAATCTAACAAACAAGAAACATGCTGAACCTGTCAACTTACTGAGTCAGTGTGAACCCCCTCCCTTCACAGTTTGAAACCGGTCCGGTTGCCTCTTTCTGGGCGTCTCCTTCAGTCACTTAAGCAAAGTCATTTAAGCGGGAAGATCAGATCTGTTCAAACCTGCACAACAGAAGAAAAGATGGACTTCTACGTTGATCTTAAAGCTAAGATCAACATACTTTGGACAGGAAATGTCCTTCACCGAGCTGTCTGCACTTTTCTTACGCTTCAAGCTTACAGATGGACTGTGAGTGTACAACTGTGATGTTTTTTAAGAGCAAATGTATTAAAATTTGAGTTAACCAATTGAGAAAAACTGTCCTGCTCCTTTATGTAAAGAATATGATGATGTAATTGTTCCACGTACAAATAGACATTTGCTTTCAGATTTTATTCTCCCGTTAACATTTTTGTGTAATTTTTTTTATGTCACTTTATGTTTAAACTCTCACAAAAGCCAAACTTTATATTACAAAAACTATTGCATGGAGATAATATACAGTATTTAGAAGTGCTTTGAGAAGGAAACAATCATTTGTTTTTGTAAAAATTAACCTTACACATTCGGGCCTTGAAGAAGCCCATTATAAAAATATGAAAAAAAAAAACTGATTAGAAAACTACAATGAAACTGGATTTTGTGCTCCTTACGCAACCTTACAAGATCCAGTTTAACCAGCAGTGATTAGCTGCTGGTTTTAAGACAGGATGGCTCTAAGCATGGAGCATGTCTGCAGCACCCCAAGACACTAAGCTAAAGGAGGGAGGCAGAAGACATGAGAGCATCTTCTGCAAGTGGCTGTTTTCTCCTCTTGGGTCTCCACCGTGAGTCATCCTCGTCCATCTCTGTCCTCTGCATCCTCTGTCCTCACTCCAACTACCTCCATGTCCTCTCTAACTGCATCCTCTTTGGCCTGTCTCTTTGTCTTTATCCTGGCAGCTGCATTTCTAACATCCTTCTACCAATATAGCCACTGTCCATCCTGTGGACGCGTCCAAACCATCTCAGTCTGGACTAGAAATGATGAACCGCTCTGTGAACGTCTCAGGCACCAGAAACCCAAGTCTAACAGCAGAATAAAGAAGTGGTTGATGTCAAGAACTCGTACCAGTGGTGGAGACAGCTGAACGGAGGGACAGCTTGTTTGTAATGTAACCAGGGATCACCATAAATGTGAATTTGGAGCCATTGCTTTAAATGTGCAGTGAGATGGATATTTAGGTGGATGTAGACTGGATTGAATAGAGTCAAGAATTATTGCATTTTTGTGAAACAAATAATGAAAAAAATATTAAAAACAAATAATTTAGTCATGTTGCATTGCTGTGTTTTGACAGAAGTGAAAACAAGAAGAAACAAATATTTTAGGGTTGTACAACACAGTGAAATTTACATCTCAGGTTTGTTGACCTAACAGGTCTTTGACATCACGCAGGTAGCCTGTTTAGTCCAGATAACAAATCTATTCTCTTGTTAATGCCTTTAAATAATGTTGTGCCCTATAAACATGATGCACCAGATCTCTTCAAGTTTTGGTGTTTTGTCGACTCACAACGGCTCAACTTACTTATTAAAGGACATGCATATCCAAATAATGCAAAAAGCAGAATAAAACATCCCAAAGTCTAAACAATTTAGCATAATACACATTATTTCACACATTTTGTCACATAACTGGCAACATTTTTAAAACTTGGTTTAGCCAGAGTGAACCAGGAAGTGACGTCAAATGGGAACTTCTTAAAATGGGGAACTCCTTGGTTTTTCGGTCTTACTGATATCTGGAGAGTAAAGAATTTACATGGACAAATAAGGCTGGTTCTCTAGATCCAGAATAGACTTTTGGTTAATCTCGGAAGCCCTTACTCAATTAATTTGCAAAACAGAAATGATGCCTACCCCATTAACAGACCATAAAGCAATTGTACTAACGTTAAACTTGTCACCTGATAAGCCAACTCAAAGATACGTAGCATACTCTAAGTCGTTCTTTATTACAAAACGAATCCCTAAATGAAATACTGTAATAAGAAGGACAATCTCAGAACATTTTAAAACTGCAGAAGATAAAGGTGAATATCAAAAACAACGGGAGCTTTTAAAATATGAGCTAAGAAGATTGTTTATATAAACAAGTGCTAAACAAAAAAAGGAAAAGAAATTAGGTTGTAATCTACAGTATAGCCAATTTAATCTCACTATCCTCCATGTTGCCAGGAATATTTATATGAACCACAGCAAGAAGATCTCCTAACTTCACAACTAAAACTTGATCAATTATATATCAATAAAGCCAAAGGTGCATTTGTATGTTCGAGAGCGAAATGGTTAGAGGAGGGCGAGCAAAATTCTAGCTACAGTATTTTTTTAAGTTAGACAAACAAAGACAAAACAAAAATAGTACTGTATAATTAGACTCTCTTCAAATGGTAATATCATAGAAAATCCAAAAGAACTATCAAAAATATGTGAGAACTTCTATTAAAAAAAAAACTGTATACCTCAACTACGGTATTTCACCTATACGCAAATGAATGATTTCTTTAACAATCTAGGTAATATTAAGACAATCAGAGATTTCAAAAAATCAATTTGTGACTCACCCATAACACAGAAATCTCGGATGCTATTAAAAAACTTAAATAAATCTCCAGGTACTGATGAGCTAACCTCTGAATTTTACAAACTATTCACAGCTGAACTCGCTCCCTTTCTGTTGAATGTTTTTAAAGAGAGTATACATAAAGAACAACTACCATCCACTCTATGTCAAGGCTTAATTACACTCATCCCAAAACCACAAAAATATTTATTAGTTTTAGACAACTGGCGCCCCATCACATTGCTAAATAATGATTATAAAATTTTAGCATTATGCTTAGCAAATAAATTGAAAAAAGTGCTTCATGATGTTATTGGGGAATCTCAAAATGGTTTTATGGCTGGAAGATACATAAATGATAATATAAGACTTGTCTTAGATTTATTAGACTACTCAGATTTAATATCAGAATATAGTTTTATTCTCTTTCGTGACTTCCATAAAGCCTTTGACTCACTGGAACATGATTTTTCATTTAAAACTTTGGATCTGTTCGTCTTTGGTGAGCACTTGAAGAAGTCAATACATACCCTCTATGCCTCTGGTAATAGCTCAATTAATCTAGCTCATGGGACCTCTGGTAGATTTAATGTTGAGCGTGGAATTAGACAAGGTTGTCCAATATTTTGTTCCTTCTTCCTATGGAAATTTTAGCACATTTCATAAAAAACAGCTTATATTTATATTATATTTATTTATAACTTATATTTCTTCTTATTTGTCCACTTTAAATTACCGTATTGTACCAATGCAAAAGCCTTAAAGACTAAAACACACTGTAACACTTTAATTGTAAACTGCCTAAAACATAGTTTCACACTATTATTTGCTTGTATTTCTGTTTTGTCATGCCTGCCTTAAGTCTCGAACCATGTTTGCTGTTGCAAGATTTTGTTGTACGTGTTTTGTATAAATAAAGATTGGAGAAAAAAAACTTCACGGTGCGTTCAATTACACCTCGTAAATGCAATTATTAACACTTAAACAGCCTGTAATTCGGTAATAGAAGCAGAGTACTCATGGTTCTTAGCATAAATAGATTTCAATTAAAAGATGTAAAGATAGTTCTGCTATACACACAAATAAACACATTGTTTATTTTTCATTAAAGTGTCACTTCTATACTGTCCCAACATGCTCTTAACAAGAAAAACTGTCCATACATTTCTCCAGTCTTGTTCAAAAACTTCCAAACAACATCTGAATCATTTACAAAATGATTCTGCTGTGGTATTTAGGTTTAAAGATCTATTCTGTCTTCTAAACGGTGGACATTTTATAAAGTTATGAATCAATAAAGACACAATCTATCAACTTCAACTCTAAAACATCTGTTATCATTTTCAAGTGATTTTACTGTGATGTGTTGGTTTAATTCATTTATAAAATCACAGTGTCCTGTACAGGACACTTCATATTAAAGCCATGACACACTGTTCTCAACACATTTCTCTGTTGTCTTTTTTAACGGTTTGAAGAATGCATGCGTGTTAATTTTGACGTTTCTTTACTGCAGCAGCTTTGATTATACACGTTTTAAAATACATGTAAGATGTATGGCTTCTTCAGAACTACAGACAGCAACACATGTGCCACTCTGTTCATTAGTTATTTAAGTTTGTAATTTTTGTACCGTGCTGAAAGTCAGTAGCATCTGTACGTAACTTAAATCTGTGTTCCAACTCACCTGTTTAGACTTCACGTACACTGTTGAGTTCATGATTTCACCCACCAACTGGACCAGGCCATTTCAGTGATGAGACCATTTCAATCTTATCATCACACTCCTGCTGCTTTTCTATTCTCGGAGGACAACTTTAGTTCATCTTTAGAGTCTCAGAGAAACAGACAACTCTAAGACAACCTGAAAAACACGACAACTTTATTTATTTATGAAAAAAAAAAAAAAAAAAAACAGTAACACGGGCCCTTGACACTGG
>JARVGV010001459.1:19281625-19294286 GCA_031762435.1 Hypsolebias longignatus | reverse complement strand
ATTATGGTGTGATGAGGATGGCTGTGAGGTGAGAAGGGAGGCCATCGAATATGGAAAAAAAAAAAAAAAAAAAAAAATTGCCTTGGGCAGAATGGATTAGATCCCAGTTTTTTTTACTCAGGCACGTTCCATCGGTGGGGCCACGATTTGGACATTGCAGAACCGTTTTTTGGACCAACACAGACTCAAGGTAGATGTAATTATGTTCTGCCTGTCCCCAAAACAACTGTGTGCTTATCTGAATCTGGCTCCCCGGCTGACCTTGAAGGCCACCTTATCGGATTACGCCTGGAGGATATGTAATCTGACGCTCAACCCCGCCCATCGGGGAATTCTACTGTCAACCAGAGTAAACCAGCTGAATAAACATTCTGTCATCATTTCAGGACTCTTGGATTCTCATTAGCATTGACCTTGGCCATTTCCTGACATCCCTCGAGAATGTTTACAGATCTCATTGGAGGGAGCTAGCTGATTATTCCATCCTTATCAGAACTCTTACAGTGCCATTGAGAGCACCTATGGACATTGCTCACTGTTTTCTGTGTCCAGATAGAGGGCGAAACATTTCTATAAAAAAAAGAAAGTGTCCAGATGACCCAACTGAGAATTATTGGATTTGGTACGTGGATGACTGAGCATGAACTTTGTTGTTGTATTTATAAAAACTGTTGTTATCAGAGTCTGTCAGAGAATCTTTATTGTCATTCGCACCACATGTGGTACATGTGATGAAACGAGATTATGTACAAAGGGTCCCAGTTACATCCAACAATAAAATATAAAAGAAAAACAATAATAATATCTAAGATATGAACTAAGAAAAACATCAACTAAAAATACACTAAGCACTAATATAAAAATATTACTTTGAACAGCAGCACAAACATGAGTCTGTGTGAGTAGATGAGCACGAACGAACACAGCAACATGAAACCGATCAGCAGCAACATGAAACAGATCAGCAGCAATATGAAACAGATCAGCAGCAACATGAACAGATCAGCAGCAACATGAAACAGATCAGCAGCAACATGAACAGATCAGCAGCAACATGAACAGATCAGCAGCAACATGAAACAGATCAGCAGCAACATGAAACAGATCATCACAGATATCTTAGCACTGTGGCATCTCGATGGTCAGTGCTGCAGCCTTGTGACCCTGACCCTCCATGTTTGAGTCCAGGATGCACCAGGAAGTCCATCCGTCGTAAAACAAACGGTAAACCTCACGTGCAAGTTTGTTCGAGTCGATGGTATGTGCAGAAAGGGGTCGCTGAAAAGCAACAACCACCTGTAGTTGATATCGTCCTCAAAGCAGCCAGCAGGTCTTGATGCACCTGCGAGTTATGTATTTCCTCAAAAATGTCGAGTTGTGCGCTGACAGTTTTTGATGAACTGCGCACAGAGAGAGGGCCTCCGCATCATGGAGGCGAGCGTGGCGGCGGGGGCAGTGTGGGTTTGCTGTGGTTCACTGTCAGTCGTGTCCCAGTTAGCAGACAGGCCCTGGTCCTTGGGGAGCTGCACACCAGCACTATCCCATACATCAGCCTGACAGGCCAAGCTGCTGAAAGGCCGGGCCCGGACTGGCTGACTGCGCTTGGCTCAGCTTACCCATGAAATGAAGACACAATGTTATCGGTCTGCCACAGCCTCTCTCATGTCAGAGTGTTTTATTAATAAGAGACAGGTTACCTCGTCTGCTTGGATCGTCTGTCTAGACTCCCTCCTCATGTAGCGAAAGAGGAGGCCGGTGCAGATTTGGAGCCGCCACAACAGATGATTGTGCTGTTCGGAAGTTTTCTTTTAATAGCAACCAACTCGTGAAACAAGTGAGAGAAGCCGCATCAGAGGGGAGAAGAGCAGCAAACTGTTTCTGATGGTCTGTTTTGCATCAGAGCCACCATGTGGTCAGTTGCTGTGCCGATGAGAGCAGATTGCAGAGAGGATGCCGCAGACTCTCCCATTCAGAAGATGTGAGGTGTGTGAGCCAGGCTTTGACATGTGTTGTCTAAAGGCCATGACCTCTGACCTTTCCCTGAAGATAATGACCTAACCAACACCCCCTTCCCAATACTTTTTTTTTATACATATACGCCATCCAATCAGTCCACTGTCCAGATGGCTTCCTGATTAAGGATGGAAAAATATACAGAACAAACACCGACCTCAACAGAAGCTCTTGTTCTTTTTAAAAAGTCCAAGTTTTGTTTGAGATTGCACATGATGTGACGGAAAGCTGCATTTCTAGTTGCTCCGTTCTGCTGACCGTTGCATGTAGCAATTCAAATATTATTAACTTCTCCGATTAGCATGGAAATCTCCCAAGAAAGAGGATTGGAACGGATGAAAAAAGAACATTTTCATTCAGGTCGAAGTCAAATAACTTTGAGCATTAATGGAAAAAAACAAAATCCCCGAGAAGAAGGGCAACGCGATCAATCGAGCAAAAGTGTGGACACCCCGTAATGGAACACGTATTAAAAGCATTCAAGTAAGGCCAATTTATGCCATTTTTTTCCACATCCCATTGTTCTCCTCACTCGATGCAAATAGCCTCAAACTCTCAGTCAGCTAAAGCAAAGGCTAACGGATGGTGCACGTTGGTTTTATTCAAAGTGAATTACTGAATGTTAAGTCTCTTGCCTCCTCCATTATCAGCTGTGTTGACCCGTGTGTGTGCGTGTGGGTGCCTTTATGTACGCCGAGGATGCCTGTGTGTGTTTCAGTGTAAACAAGGCGGGTGTTATGACTGGATCAGATGCATGAGACAGATTAAAATGAGCTACCGGCCCAGTTCCATTCCCCTCTGCCTGCTGACCTCCTCTTAAGTCCCGGAAGCTGAAACGGTGCATCCTTTCGTTTGACCCAGTCAGCTTGGACTTTGCATTAACCCAACTAAAATTTCAGTTTTAGTATATTTTTGATTTCACCGCTGCACGTTTTAAAAATTGAGCTTGTGTTTAATTGACCTTTTCCAACTTGTCAACTTTTTAAAAAAGCAGCCAGCTCAGGCCCAACACCCTTGTCCACTCCCCTCTGACCAGCCCCCTTATCCAGCCAGTGACTGCTCGCCGGAGTGTTGTGGTCAAAGCAGAGGCGGCATGTCGAGGCAAAGGGGTGTCAGGAGCTCCCAGGGGTGGTGGCCTTCATTCTAGCAGCGGTGACCCCATGTTAAAAGGATGTCAGCTGGGGCTCTCTCATGGGTAATGTGTGCTAAAGACCTGCCGCCTCCTTTGTTCGAGGGCCGGGCTTTCAGAGGCTGTGAAGTGCGGCAGCGTCTCTTTGCTCGCTGCTTGTTTCTTTGGGTGCAGTGTGGAAAGGTCTGTAACCTCCAGCCTTTCTCAGGGTGGGAACTTCATGCGTGTGAGGCTGCTGTGTCACCAGTTTCCTTTTTATGCACTCAAAGACAGATTGGAGCCTGCAGTGGTGTCTGCATGTCTGAAAGGAATTATTCAATACTGTTTTTAATGGAAATTTAGAAGAATCATGTTGCTTTTATATAATTATCACATTCCCTCCTAAATATCTTTTTAAAATAATCATTGCAGAAAAGCCCATATTGGTTGAGCAAAAACACTCGTTTGGGTTAGTGTCAGGTTTTCCTCTAAATTGTGAATCAATTCCAGGTTTCTCTGATTAAATCTAGTTTTTTTTTTTTTAAAGAAACGTTGTTTTACACACTGGATTTTTCACTCCGTGTTTGTAAAACTTACCTTCTTGAATAAGTTTGATTTCAAAACTTGATTCAATATTGAATCATTTCTGAGACTTTCATTTAAATCTGCTGTTTTCTAACGGTCACAGTTATAAACAAAGACGTTTTGTGTTTCGTTAGCGTTCAAATCATGAGCTGCTACCACACCAAATTTTAGCTTATGGTCTGCCAGCTTGATTGATTTTTAGCTATTTTTGTGATTGATTAGCTATGGTGGCCATCTAAAATAGGGTTGACTGAGCTGTATGCACTTCCACTTCCAATGATTGCTTTAAAAGAGTTGAATCGTGAGCTGTTTTGCTAACAGACACATACAGACGCAGTTACGTCATCGCCTGTCTTTTATAGCATCTTGCAATGATGAAATCATGAGTGGTGCCGTCATAGCATGTACAGCCGTTTGAGTTATCGTTATGTTGTTTCAAGCCATTTTAAATGTATTTAAAACACAGCAATGGTTCGAATATTTACCTTAAAGGTTTTTAAAAATATGCAAAGAACAATTTGCAGATAAGGTTTAGATGCAGAGCAATACATCAAAAAAGGATTTTGAGATCATTTTTTATCAAAATTATTTGTAAATATATTTAAAATTATCACTTGTCCAAGAACTAATTATTTGACAGTAAGTATTTTTCTGTACGTTTTTTTAATACTGTATATGTAAATACTCCTTAATTTTAAAGTTAAAGTTAAACACTATATTATAAACTGGTTAGGGAGAAAAATAAATAAATTCAAAATTCCTCAAAAGCTGTAATCAGCTTATTTTTCTTTTATGTTTATCTTTTTCTGCTGATATTCATGCATTTATTACACACATGCATCGTGCATGTGGGCTAGTGAGTTAAAATCAATAAGAAAGCTGTCTAATTTAAAAAATATATTATTTTGCCACTTCATTGCCAGTTTATGTGGATGATGTTTTGTTCCTAACCCTTGATGACACAGCACAGTGCCCATGTGTGAAGGACTTCTTGTGTAACTGGTGGAGCGAGGGAGGAGGATGATTAGTGTTGATCGGTGCTGATGAGATGAAGGAGGAGATGAGCTCTGACTGTGACTGCACCCAACACGCTAGTTAGTCAGTCGGGCTGTTAGGTGCAGAACAGATGCCTGTATCGAGTTAGTGTTAGTCCACAATCATCATCAATTCCTCCTCAATAACCTCCTGATTTCCAGCTCTGTGATTAAGAATCTGGCCCATCTGGTGCATAGACAGGAAATCCTGGAGTCTGCATCTGCTGCTTGAGCAACTAAGCTGCTGCAGTCCGGGGGCTTTAAACTCTGATAATCCTGCATAACTCCAGGAATGCAGAAACCATAGTGCACATCAAAACTGTCATCTTATCTGGACAGCTTTTTTTTTTAGGAGCACAAAAAGGCTCAGAATGTCTCCTCCTTCCTTGCAGCATCTTCACAATTTATAACCAGTCCCTCTGGAATTTTGTAATTAGAACATGAATTAGATATACCGCAGAAAGTACATTATACAGCGAGAGAGAGAGAGAAAACAACACGGTTGCACATACTCATTCCAAGTGCTCGTCTTGATCAGATTTCAAAGGCTAAAACACACACAAATGGGAATGCAATGTTTATCCCTTTACATTTTCTCCCTTTAATGACCTGCAGCTCTGCAGAACTGTTAGACCACATTGGAGATGTGCTAATGGAGCTCCAGCCAGAGCAGAAGTAGGCCTGCTGGTGCCATATGACAAATCGGCATGCTGCTCTCGCCTACAATCCGCCCACCAAACACCTTCAAAGCTATCAGGAGGATTAGCTTAGGCAGCTAAAGCAAACAGACTGCTCAGTGTTCAGACAGCGTTCGGGCCAAATCTTGTTCGTGCCTCCTGTTTTGATGGCTAGCAGATTACAGTCGGGTGGGCGCAGCCGGTTCACTTGCAACTGGTGCAGCGCCAAGTTGCTGCACTGTGCTGTTGCTGCGGGGGGGAAACGGAGAATCGATGTTTTAGGGATTTTCACGACTCGTTGGGATATGCATAATTTATTTTAGGATTAAAACGATTCAGATTAACTTTGAGTTCTGTGCTGGGTCCAGAGAAATTGGCGGAGCCGCGCTGACAAGCGTCTTCTTGACGTTGCGTGCCGGTGACATGAACTCCAGAAGTGTGTTTCGTGTGTGTTTTTGGATGCGGCCAGGCCTGGACCACGACATTTCAAGGTCTCCGTCAGACTCCACGCACGTTCAGAAAGGACTCGTCCTCCGTCAGAGTCTGTGCTCTCCACTTGTGATTGGAGGGCGCCTGTGGTTGCTAAGCAGAGCTGCTCTTCCTGTGCTAAATAAGAACTTTGTGCTCTCTGGCTGGTGGGCTTAAAGAGGCGCACCAGAACACACACATGCACTCCGCACTGTGCACGCAGACCTCACAGTCACAGTGCACAGACCTCTTACAGTTCAAAGACCCCGCCCTCCCCATTCTCTGCCCAAACTCTCTGATTGTGACCTCCGTGCTACGTCTCGACAGCACGCCACCTCCCCTTCCTGCTGCCTTCCCCGCGTTCTGCTCTCCGTCTCCCTAAACTCCCCCTCTGCATCGCTCCACCCACAGATCAGCACTGCGTAAAGCTCCCTTCTCCATCACCAAGACCTTGACTGACACGTCCTCCGCCTCGCCGCCGCCACCGCTCACCTCCTCGGCTTGACACCTCCTCGACCCCGTAGGACACGCGCACGCAGAAGTGCAGACACGGGCTCTGCTCCTCTCCTCCGCTGAGATCTCCTGCTGCACTCCCCCTCACACTGCATTATACTTAGATCTCCACCTCCGCTGTAGCGCGCACACGTTGCGTGAGTCTGTATTCAGACTGGCCTACATACGGAACACCACGCGTGGTTCTTTTCCAGTGGTGTGAGGGCTGTTTTTGGAAAGATGAAACTCATCGTCCATCTTATATGGACAGAAGATGGATTGAGTTGCTACATAGATCAATAGATGGATTGGTACGTAGAGAAAGAGACAGGGAGATAGAAGTATAGAAACATAGAGAGACTTTGTCAGGGTGACCTCATAACCGTCCTCCAGGCTTGTTTTGAGTGCTCGCTAAATTCACAAATGAGTGTGATCCATATTTTTGGCTCTCTCCCGCTCTGCTGTACACCGATACAGATGCCAGTCCTCTCATGTACCTGATGTGCCACCTGAGCATTACATTTCAAAACCTGCTCTCAGAGCACTAAGAGCTCTGAACCGACCACCGCTCCCCTGCGTGTTTTATTCCTCTCTCCCCTTATTTATTTATTCATTCATCCTTTTTTGAAGGGGTCGGAGCTTCCAGCTCAACAATTATCTTGTCCTGAAAGGCTGCACGCCTCGGTGTGCTCTTCAAAACCAGCGTAACGCGCTTCCTTGCCGAGACGGAGCAATGCAGCATTGTCAGCGGGCACCCGTATCAAATGAATTCAGCACAGCTGTCCGAGCAGACTCTTTTGCAGCGAGAGGGAGACATTATTTATTCAGCATTGCCGTCTCCCTATCCGTCACTCTTTGCCACAGCATCATCTGGTCAGGTGGATCTTTTTCCCTCCGTGACCTTGCTTTAAAGAGCAGACTGTGTCGTATCACTGCGACCACGTCCTGCTGAAGAGGTTGCCCCGCCCTGCTCCCGCTTTCTGCTCTTTCTTTCTCTGTCACTCCAGCAGGAGTTCATGTGCAAAAAGACAAGCGTAAAGATGGGCCTCGGTTGCCGACAAGCTGAAGACACTGAAGACACCTCCTCAGTTCAATTCCTTCCCCACACCCCCATTTCTTTTGCAGGTGTCTTAACAGTTGCACGATTCCCCGCACTGCCGTTGCTTCTGCCTAAAAGGGCAGCCTCGCCTGCGCTTGTGGCGCTGACAAGCTTCTGGCTTTATTTCCAGCCTGCCGACAAGCCCAGACACACAGAGCTATGGCCTGAAATAGAGCAGGCCCACCCTTTATCCTATAATGAGGGAACTATTATAAGCCTTATGTCTTAAGTGGAGTATAGGCGATGTCAAGACAAGAGCTTGCTATAGCGCATCATCTTTAAAAAAAAAAAACGTCAAGCTGCTTTGCAGATTATCATTAAAACTAATCACCTCTGTGTTTTTGGTGCCAGCAGACTTGAATCTGTGTTAAAGTCATGTCACCTGTCACACGTTTACTCCCGACAAGGCAAAAAAAAGAACATGACGACTACAGGACAGTTTCTTACTATGACCATTTTAAAGACATTTAATTAGTGTGTGACCTCCTGTCAGTGGACTGTCTGCTCGGGGCATCTGTCCTGTTCGGTGTGTATGAATTATTCCACAGGTCATTGTTTGCGGCGCTCATCTTCACAAAGACGCCCATCTCTGGATGCCCAAACGCAATTCACCTCTTTCAACGGCCAAACTGTACAGATATAATGAGCACCTCCAAAGAGATTACTCGCCCCATCATCAACACAACTCCCTAATTTCTCTGCTTTTGTTGCGGTGCCGGCTTGGCTAAATGGGATAAAAGGTCTTGGCTGGACACCCCTGGAGGAAACGTCTTTTTGTGTTTGCCAGCAGGTGCGAGGGAACGACAGCGCAGCGCCGTCTTTGGTTTTTGTTGTTGGATGTCTTCTTGTTTTTTTTTTTTCTAGGACATGCATGACCAAACGCCTTGTATGCGTTGATGCGTGTGATTATGTGCAGTGCGGTGTCTGTTTTGACTGGGAGGCTCTGCTGAGCGCCGATGAGATGCACCAGGAACCTCTGGAGCTTGGCTTGAACCCTCAATCACAGAGCTCCTCGGGGGTTTGCAGTAAATTCTTCAGGCGAACGGTTTTCTCTCCCCTTCCTCCTCCTCCTCTTTTTTCCCTCTCTCTCCCTTTTTCTGCTCACATCTGGTGAACAGCGCTAGCACCCTTGTCATCTTTTACTGCGTTGAGGTCATTTCCACCCTGTCGGTAAAGTGGAAACATATGATGTGTGGGGTTCGCTCTTAATGGGGTGGAGCTGGCACTCGCACAGCTTTACAGCCAAGAACTGCCAAAATGGCCTCTCTGTGGAAGGCCTCCAGTTTTAAATTTAAAGACATTTGGAGTTAATAATGTTATACTTGTATTTATCGCTAAAAATGAGCTAATATGTAGGAAGTGGGCATGTTTTCAAAGATGCTGAGTTGTTCGGCCTGCAAGAACATTTTATACAAGTCATTTGTGACACTTTGACACTGTTGTTTGGACTCTCCAAGGAAAAAGTGCTCTATAAATATCAACTCCAGACAACTCTTTTGGGAGTTTCTCTGTTCGTCATTTATTTTTTTGTTGTGAAATTCTTCCCTTTTTTTTTTTTTTTTTTTCTCCATTTGTTCCAAACAGTTTATCAGGAGAGCCGGGGTGCAGACTTTGACACATGCTCTGGATGAATGATGGTTTGTAATCATGTGGATTTCCTCAAATCTGCACTCGGACGCACCAAAAAATCTTTCGCGGCACAGCGCGCGGTGTTTGCTCTTCTCAGAGACGAGCTCGTCGTCGTTTTGGCCGACGTCTCGACGGCGCGTCGTCAGCGTCAGATTCGTCTTGTCGTTCTTTTTATTTTTATTTTTTTAAACATGCCACATGGTTTGGCATTTTTTTGGAAGCACTGTTCTGTTCAGAGTTTATAGTTAAAAACGTTGCCACTGAGAAAACGCGCTGCGAAGGGAAACTCAGTGGAATTAGCCGTTTTAATGGAGTTTTACTGTTTGGATCTCAATGCGTCTCCAAGCAAATTCCACTCGCACTGTGGTTTCCATTTTGTGGTAGACAGAGCTGCAGAATAAAAAGGGGTGGGCTACAGTTACTGTCTGTGTGGGTAGACTAGTCAGGCTGTGCAGAGCAGCTGCATGGATCTTTATCCTTGCTGTCTAGCAGGACTCGGTCAGAGACTGCAACAGCGCTCATTATTGAGGGCACACACGCCTGTGTGTCCTCGTTACCTCTGCACCAACTTCGCTCCTTGCCTTTGTTCTCTCTCTCGGCTTGAAACTGGAGAGTATTGAGGGAAGTGCTGAGTTAGCGTTGCTGCCCACAGCTTCTGCCGCACAGAAGAAAAGTTAACTCAGGCAGCCGCCAACCCCCTTCTGAGCCCGTTTGTCTTTGTGTTTTCACACAGCCGACGCTTCGGGGGAACTCTGGCGCGATTCATATTTCTGGTTTCTTGTTGCGATGTAATATGTGGCGTTTGGGTGTTTTTGTGCGCGACCAAGTGCCCTCATGGGCCCCTCTGTTGTGTGAAAGGTCCCACAGACTTGTTCCTCGGAGGCATTAAACGGAGCGGCTGGAAGAACAGTAAACTTTTATCGCGCTAATAACCTGCAGACACAGCCAAGCTAATAGCTTAGGCAGCCGTGGCAGGGGTTGCCCATGGGTCAGGTTGAATTGCAGGACATAAATGGTAGATCCCAAACTAGTAGAGCAAATAAAAAGAAGAAGTAATTGCCGGAGCATCTGAGGTGAGCAGAGAGGAAAGAGGGTTGTGACTGGAAGAACAGATAATCACTTTAATGGATTTGTAGCAAAAGGAAGCCATTGATTCCACTGCTCTTTTATAGCGAGGAGATCCGGGGATCTTTTAACCTGTTTTCCCACCAAACTGCCTGCTTTCAAACACTGGATTTAGTCTAAGCAGGCCCGCCAAAGGGCACAACTCCTACACAAGTGACAAGTGAGTGAAAAGACTTGAGTTTTGTCCAGCACTTGGTGAAAAACAAGAAAAAGCATCGGCCACAGAAGTGGCAGTATGTTGGCGGGGCGGGGGAGTGTTAATGGAGCTCTAAACCAAACTTTTTTCTCAGGGTTTCTCTCCGTTGGGCTGAGGTGAATGGATCTTCAGAGTGTTTGTTTTAGGTAAAGTCAAGGCTGGACCAGAACGCTGCAGAATTGAAGGCCAGACTGCGGTTCGGCTTCAACCTAAACGCCGTCGGCTCCGTTTGTTTTGCTTCTCTCTGCTTCGTTGGGAGAATTTTAGACCTCGCATACACAAAGTATGCAAAAAAAAATATACTGTATATATATATTGAAAACAAAGATGTGCCCACAGGTTGAGTAATTGCATGTGGACTTCTCCAGCTCAGAGTCAGGGTTCGCATGATCGACCCTCATCTTGTAAAAGGGCTCTTTGGGAGATGAGATGGCAATGGATTGTTTCAGAGGCAGGATGTTTGTGTGTTTTGTCCCAAGCCTTTTCATAAACAGCAGTTTTTCTGTGACCGAGGTCAACTGGTTTTACTAGACTAGGGAGGCAAGTCCAGAGGCATGAAGGCCTCCCCACCATCTGGCATCCATAAAAGGGGGAGCAGGAGGTTTTTACTAGGGTTTTATGAGAAGGTAGTGTGAGACACTGAGGGGAGGAGTGACAGAGTGGATGGTGGACTCTGGTTGCCCCCAAGCTGCAGAGCTTCCCCTGCTGTCTCAATGACAGGTCAGAAGTTCATTGCCTTTTTTTTTTTCATCTCACATTTGCCTTGTAAGGTGAAGGAGCTGGCGGTGGGTTTGAGGATGGAGGTCACTGCGAAGAACGTGTCCCCGCTGTCAGTAAAGATCCATTTAAAGCAGGAGATGCGCTGTGATTTGTGAGCTTGCTTTAAAACGTCCAGTAAATGTCCATTGTGTTGCACCAAGGATCAGACCCGAGCCGTGCAGATGGTGCAGAATTATGAGGCTGCGTAAACACCGGTGATTCAATGAGTTGGTGTTGTTTGGGTATGCGTCACCCTCTCAAATTGCCCTGCGCACCACAGAGCAACGAGCAGTAAGTTGTTTGGTTCAACTGCGGATTCTCGTCCTCTCCTTTTGTCCAGAAACGGCCTCGTAGTCAGGCGGTGGCCTTATGTTGTTGGCACCTCTTACCTTAAGTGGGAATAACAACATGGTTAAGTCATGACAATGCTCTCAGTTTGAAGCCAGTGAGGTTCTCGTGGAGATTTAAGGGATGATGACACTCCTGAGTCTCCGTTATGTTCCTCTGTTGAGACTGGATGTGCCTGGTCCAGCTGAAGTTAAAGGGTTACCGTTGCAGAGTGTTTTTGCTGACTCTGGCACTGATAGCTCCCTTTGAGATTTAATTTGTTGGTATGCTGCAGCTGATGTGTTAACCCTTGCACATCTTCCAGATTTTCAGAGAAAAGAAGCACTTTACATGTCAAAACTCTTAACGTGTCACTCCATTTTTTTTCTATGTGCAGTATATTATAATTTGGACAGGAAATAAAGGAGTTTACCATATATTTTATTTGTAGCACTTGCCATTTGTCAAAACCCATTTATTTATATTTTACAGAGAGAGCAACCTGAACTCTAAAAATGGTACATTTTAATTAAGAATTGGATTGTGCCAACTTCTTGATTATTGCAAAGGCATTAGAGTGACACTATAGCATTTTCTCAACCTAAAGAAAATCTTTCATAGAAGTAACAAACAAACATAATGATGAAACAATTAAATAAATTCAAAATAGCTTGTAAATTGTTTGCATTTGCTGTTAACCAGCATCATAACTTGGCCCAACACATTCAAAATATCACTTTTTTTTCTCCATCTCTTTAGATATAGTGCCACAATTATGTTGCTCTCTGGCATCAGTCAGTCGTATCCACTTGGTTAGGTTTAATCTCAAACAGAGTTGGAATTAGATTAACTGGTTTTACCAACCTTAATAACAACAAGCTGCAAACTTTAACATTATATACCTTCTTGTTGCTGTAGAGGTTATGGACATTAGATTTATGGAATTTTATCACAGTTGGGTCAGACCTTTCTAATGCTCCATCCACCCATCATCTTTTGGCCGCTTCTTCCTTTTTGAGCCACAGGGGTCACTGGTGCCCATGTCCAACCATCACTGTGCGAGAGGCGGAGTACACCCTGGACATGTCTCCAGTCCATCACAGGGACACATAGAGACAAACAACCATTCACTCTCTCACTCACACCTAG
>JARVGV010001459.1:19236454-19256731 GCA_031762435.1 Hypsolebias longignatus | reverse complement strand
GGCTTTAAAGAGCCGCTGCAGAGGGACCAAAGAGCCGCATGTGGCTCCAGAGCCGCAGGTTGCAGACCCCTGTTCTAAACACTTAAACCTACGTCATTTTAACGACATACATACTGTATATGTAAATTTTACTCACCAGCTGGCAGAACAGCAGCGGCTTGGTCCCACTCCAACTTGGTTCAGTTTTGGTGGACCTACCCTGCCAGTTCTGGTCGGCTCTCTGGCTTGGGGTGGTGAAGGTGGGCTCCTGAGGGAGCGCCCCCGGACCTAAGGGTGGCACGCGTCCCTGCTTTGGGGGTCCTCGTGGGCCAGATAGCAGCTCTCGGGTTCCCCAATGAGTCTGGAGGTCCGGTTCTGCTCCGGTTCTGCGATACCCTTGATTTCAGAGGTGCACTGGGGGAGAAGGGACCTTTGGGTGGCTGGCGCGGGATCGGTGGTCCAATTGAGAGTTCCGATAGAGATGAAAAAGGTCTCGGTGGACTCTGGAGAGAGGCTGGACCCACGGCGCTTCCCCGGTTGGAAGTCCTCATGGGGGGACTACCAATTCTCAGATTCACCAATGAGTCTGGTAGACCAATTCTGGTCCGGTTCCTGGTGGGTTCCATGCAGCTCTCTGCATCTGCTGGGCTCCAAAGTCACTGTAATAACACCAAAATTTTCCGATCAGATCAAAACTTTCCCTCTAGTATTTCAGCAGAAGGCAACAGGGCTTCTGGGCGGAGCCCTGTTGGCTTCTGGGAAATGTAGTCGTTATGAGCAGGAATACAATGTAGGCTTATTGAGAGAAAACTACAAAATGGTAGCACCTGTCCAAAGTATTCTATTTTTCATTAACTTTTTACTGTACAGTATCCAGTACAGTCATGATCATGTGTCATGACCTGTAAAATGTTTATTCTTTATTTTTTCTTTTTGCTTTGAAAAATTGCAAAAAGAGCAAGTCTGCGAAAGTCAAACCGCAAAGTAGAGAGGGACTACTGTTGTTTTTTTATTTTTTGGTATTATATTATTTACCAGATTGTCATAGGGCTGCGGTAGCTCGGTGGTCAGCATTGCAGCCTTGTAGTCCTGTGGATGCACGTTCGAGCTCAGGTGCAGGAAACAATTGTCAACTCTTTCATGCAAGTTCGCTCGTTGTGCAGAAATGGAAAGGGGGTGAAAACCAGTCTTCTTTATGAGTAATATTTTCATTACGCGACCAAAGTTTAATGACAACAGACTCACAAAACTGGCAAATATGAGAGGATTGTTGTATTTTTGGCACAAGCTCAGTGCACAAAGCAACAGTGGGCATGTGCAAAGTGGGCTGCAACATTATCGTTCCTGCCAAATTCTCTGTTTGTCTGGTATTTATGGACAAAAAGACATTTTTAAAATCTGAGGTTTTTTTTGGTTGTTTTTTCCCTCTTGGGAACGTGCTCATCTTAAACTAGGGAGGCACAAGTATCACGTTTTCTAAAAGTTTGTTTTGCAAAGTAAAACTAGTGTGACATCACCAAAACCACTGGGAAACCGTGCTGTATTTTCCGTTAGTTGTCCTTCATGGTCCATTTTGCATGCACGCTGAACTCTGTGTTGTTTTTTTTTTTGCGTAGATCGAAGAGCTGCACATGCAGCTGCAGCAGGCGGAGGCCGATCGGGAGCAGCTGAGGCAGGAACTGCAGCAGGAGAGAGAAGCCCGGCAGAGCCTGGAGAGCGTGGTGAAAGACCTCCAAACCCAGCTGACCCTGCAAGCCAGCTGCCCCACTCCTGAAAGCTGCAAGAAAACAAACACGGACACACGAAGCCCCATCACAGAGCCCAGCAAAGGATCCTAAAGTTGCACGTTTCAAAGTGGACAGAGACTCACTGAAGAGCATGTTTAAGGACTTTGTTACGCCTCCACTTAGAGGAGGAGAAACAGCTCAAAGTCACTTTTGTAGAAAGTTTGTCATATATGATATAATTACCACATACAACAATGATACTATAAGAATATGACAAATTTTGTGACATGAACTGGAAAGCAGCATGAGCATGTTAAAGAGAGGGAAACTCTGAAAAGACTTCTTCAGCGATGAACGCGTCTTTTCCGTGACGTCAGAACCCTCCCTACGCAGTCCGAGAGTTCGGTTTGGGTATAAGCTATTCATAGACGTGCAAACCGGGCTACACGACACTACTTGAATATGAAGGGAAGAAGCGTGTTGGTGAAACTTGAGCAGTAGACGAAAGTCATCTTTGTGCCACAAATTAATGGTACACTCCGAGGTGTCATTGCAGACCACTGGAAACAAGAGACACAAGTTTACCACTATTTACTTTAGATATCTGCTTGCTTTTTATAAACTTGTACTTTTTTTATAAAAAAAAAAATATATATATATTGCTTGCTCTACACTTATTCCACAGGCAAAAAAACATAAATATCCAAACATTCATATTCATTTAGCAGCTTATTTACCTTTTGTATTTCATAAACCTGAAGTATTGGGTGTTTGGTGGACTGACTTTATAGCCACCAGTGTTTAACACTAAGAAATTTTGTTATTATCATTATTATTATTATTATTATTATTGCTCCCAAACCAAGTAATAAATAGCAGATATATTTTGCCAACATGAATCTACGTAAACACACTCCTTAAAAATTAATAGAGCTGTTTAAGTTGAAAAGTGGTACTTCTGATTCTTTGTAGAAAAAAAAAAACAAGTTTATAAATTTGCTGCCTATTAGGATAATAAGCATTTTTTGGTCACTGGTTTGAGGGTTCCCAAACCAACAAGTGGCTGTTTGTATGGAAAAACATTTTTACAAATATTCAATATATGGATATATATTTTTTTACTTTGGAGAAAAAGAAAAAGGAATTGCACTTTTTAAAGACAGAACCAAGTAGTGTGCATCGTATTCCCCGTCACAGTTTTTAGATAAACAATTAAGAGAAAATGAAATCCCCTTCCCTCAATATCCTCTATGTAAATACAGTAATAATGTAAATAAGATGTTTGTTGATATAATGTTTGCTTACTCCAAACTTAAAATGATCCTGCATAGTAGTTGTAGTAGTATTATCGTTATTACTGTTATCTTTATTATGAATATTATTATTATTTGCTCGTACTTGAAACCAAAAAAATAGACTATTTGGATTTGTAAAGCAATAATTTCATTGTTGCCGATCCCCGAGTATCACTGCAATCACAGGGCATTTACCACGACAGGGAGACTGAACTGTCGCTGGTTGTGAACTTTGAATTCTGACAAACCAACAGAATGTTATAACCTAGCCCTCGAGTTCTGCTTTAGATTTATTATAAATTGATGATTTATAGTATATATTTTACACTTCAGACCAAAAAAAAAAAGACTATTCTCTGCCCTCCCAGCTCCATTACGAGACAGAATTATATCTTCACACGATTAAAACTTTTTTTTTTGGTGCTTTCATATATATTAGACAAAAAAACACGTATGTCTTATGATGATGATGACGACGATGCCCACGCTCAGTATTTGTTGAGTACAGCGTAATAGCAGTATCCTTTATTTTAGCTGATGCTGTTGTATTTGGTTTGATAGCGGGTTTTCACTTGCCTCTTGTTTTATTGTCTCCCTCCCCACCCCCCCTCATAAGATGTGTATAATACCCATTAAATTCTAAATCAATTCTAATCTGTGTTCCTGGCTTTATTTACAGCGTCACAAGGACAACAGATTATTATTATTATTATTTTTTTTTTTTTGGATTAGAGTGACAAGGTTTCTGAAAAGGCAACAAAAGCTTAATAATTCTGTCGTTTCTTCGTTTGTGTGAAACGTGAACACATGAGTAGTTATTTTTTGGGCTTGTACTGATCTTGTTCGTTGTATTTTAAACCTGCAAACCATTTAAAATGCGTTGCCAGTTCTTGTAGATTATAAACCATTTAATACATGGCCTAAGAGCTTTTTCTGGACATTTCTTTTAAATGGATGTTTTTGCCTCTTATCTAAAGAGCTTAAGTCAAACTGAAAAATGTAAAGTAACAAGCTTTTAAATTGTAATGAGGGTTTTTTTGTAACCTAAACTCATGCATACCACTCCCTCCCTGAGGCTCATGAAGGTGGTGTCACTGTGTTCAGAACCTAGGGTGCAGACATTCTGGGAAGCTTGAGGGTAAAATAAAGAATTTTATATTTATTAAATAAATGCAAAAACGTAGCAGCAAAACTTACTAAACCAAGGAGCACGGCCGAACAGAGCATGATGGCTGTGGGAAGCGCATGGACACCGACACTGAAATTTAAGGGAAACTAATGACAAACACCTGAGGATCCAGGTGAGAGGCAGGAGCTGGAGCTGACCACATGGGGGAAACACTAGGAAAAGCTGAACATGTGCAAACAGACCCAAAGAAATAAAATCAATTACAAGAAGACACTGATAGGTGTGAATTAGAATGAAAATGTCTGCAACAAAAACCTTGTATGTTCTGGAAAGTGGAAACTCGAGCCCTTCTCTATTTATTTGTAGTTGGTTGAAGATGGCCTTTACTCTTCTCTCAAACCATTTATTATCTTTGTCCAAAATATTAAGCCTATAGTCAAACAGTATGATTGTATTTAAGAAGTAGAGACAACCAAGTCTAATCTTAAATTGGTTTCACTCCAATTTGTACATTCAAGCATAATATGACCAGTGCATCTCTTGTATGGAAAAAATGGGAAAGACTAACCAAAGCCCTCAGGAGAGTGAATTGCACAAGTTCAACTCACAAAAAAACAAACCTTTTGGAGCTTTGAAGTTTGGAACTACAAGCGATTTGAATTGAAAAAGTTTATTAGATTGAAAGACAAAAAAGTGCAAAAAAAATAAAGACAGGTGGATAAAAAAACAACTTTCAGCTGATAAAACCAAAAGGCAACAAAAACAGCAGAACGAGACAGTAACTTTGATAGCATCATCAAACATTAGGATCAAGAACGTCCATATTTGTTGAAGCTGGGCCCAGGGATGCAGACTAACATGAGCTCAAAGAAAATAAAACGTTTTTAACAAAATAAAAGCTTACATGGCATTGAAAGCTAACAAAGCAACTCAAGGAGACCTGAGAACTCAGCTGGACTGAGCACAAAGCACAACAATGCTAGGCTGAAGAGGACTGGGAGCAGAGGGATGGAACAGGCTGGGTGGGGGAGGTGGCTGCAGCTGATAGATACAGGGAGCAGGTGTAACTGGGTGTACTGATCCCTGGTGGCATGAGAGAAGCAAGCAGCTGCGGAGGACATCTAGTGGCAATCATAGTACAAGTAAACAAAATGAGAACATGAACAAATAACAAAAAAAAAAAAGCTCAAACTCGTGATAATTCACGTGAAATTAAACCACCAACGTGGCAAAAATATCAAAATAAGCACCGGCTGCGACAAGTAAAGAGACGTGTTTTACATTGTTACATCAACTTTTACTTTCATTGCACTGGATCATTTGTGAACTTAAATAACTACTGGTCTCCCTTCTTGCTGGAGAAAAGACATCAGCAGCTGAACATCTGCTGCCCTGATTCTGACGCTCCATACTTTTTTAAAAATGAAAAAAAAAAAAAAATTTGTGTAGTTAAACACAAACGCCGACCAAGTGCCGAAGACGTTACACTGTTTTAAGTTGCTCATAATGAGCTCTTACGTTGTCCAGTTGTCGCTCCAAATTTTAAAGCACAACTAATTCGTGTCTATTTTTTTTTTTTCTGGTTTTTCCTTCCCAATGTTTTAATTCATCCGGAAGCTGTGAGGATTCACTGCGCACTCTAGAGGGAGACAGATTCCAGTGTTACACCTTTGAAACTTATTTACAACCATGTGTCCAACCTTAAATCATCCTTCATGGGATAGTTTACTAAATGTAGTTGACCTCTTATAATTTTGCATTATAACTCCCACATCTGTAGTAAAACTCACATTAAACACTTCCTATTCCAGTCTTTCTCCTCAGAGGCTTACTGGGTGCGGCATATAGAAAATCCCTCCATGAAAGCAAGGCTGAAGGATTACAGCTTGAGGAAGATTTAGTGACTCAAACAAGTTGCATGCTTCCTCATCGAGAGCCTTCTGTGAGCACAGCAAAATGGAAAGAAGAGCCTAAGGCCACCTCACTGGATTCAAGAGGACATAGAGAATGGATCCTCAGGATGAAAATACTGTATGCTTCTGATGTGTGAAGACTTTGATGGCAACAGAAGGACATGCTAATACTGAGACAAGCACTGCAAAAGTTCCCCGAAGGGCCCAACGGAGTGAAGTTGGGCTCGCGTTGTGTGGATGGGACAGGAGCGCGGGAGCCAAATGAAAAGTTCAGAGAGGAACATCAGCCCTGCAATAGCACCACAGTCTCAGGGGCTGAGTGGCAGTGAACCACTGACCTCCATGTCACCAAAGAAGACCACCTTTCAGTCGTTGGGATCTATTCCGTCAGGGATGTTTTCCCCCTCGTTGACTAAACGGCGCCTCAGCGAGGCCAAGCAGGGCTCAGACCCCCTGAATTCACCCACCCACTCCATCATGAGCTCTCCAAAACTTTGGCAGAAAGCATCCATCTCCAGACTGGCAGAGGAGTTTTTCTGGATTGGTGGCAGTGTGGTTGCACAGCCCAAATGGAGACTGGGTCAGATGGGTAAGACACTAACATCAGAAATACATATCACTTTTTTTTTTTGTTTGTTTTTTTGACACAAGTGCTTAAAATCTGGTGTAAAACGAAGCAGGAATTTCCTTGTAAATCTAAAACACAGATGAAAACGATGATGAATTTTGACCAAGTGTTTTGAACATTCATTTGTCCTCTGAAGTAGTTCAGCTGTGCAGACAACAGAAGAGAAAAGCAGAGAAGCAGATAACGAGCATATGGACAGTAGACAATCCTGTAGGATTAGCCTGAATGATGTGCCAGGCTGCGTCACATGAACCTGAGCTTCAGATTACAAACAAAGGTTACCTGCCCACAGAAACAGTAGCTCGACAAAGGTCTGAATGCTGTGAGGAAACATGCCGTGCTTTTCTTGTGAGGGCCCTCATAGTTCATATAAAAAATAAATGAATAAATTCAATCTGAATAAGTCGTTTGCTTCTGGTGGAGTTTGTTTCAGATAGAAAAGTTGTTTGTAGTCAAAGTTCATGCTCAAAATAAAATAAATTAAAAAAAAACAACACAGTTCAGTCAGGTCATCTGGACGATTTTTTTTCCTGATGAAGTTCTATGGATGAAGGATGACACATCTAAAAATAAAAATAAAAAGTCCTGATGATCTGACTGAACTGTGTTGGATTTTTTTTTACTTGCTTACTGAGCATGAACTTTGATGTTTTGAATCACTTTGGCTATGGCTGGAGTTGACGGGGGAGAGGGCGGGCCCCCCAAAAACTATCTTATCACCAGAAAACTAGTTGGCCCCATGTGATTGTGCTGCTTGTGGGACTGAGTTTGTTTGTGGCTCCCCAGACTGATGAAGTCTTTTGGATGAAGGACGAAACCTCTCAACACTAAAAAATATATATAAATAAAAAAGAAACCATCCAGATGACCTGTCTGAACTTTTTTGGGTTGCATGTAGTGTTTAGAGTTATTTAGGTTGTTATTGATCATTGTCTCTTAATAATATTAATACATAAACAGCTATTTACATCTATGTTATGCATGCACCATATATTTTAAAAACAAGTGCTCAGACAAACATCTGTTTGCAAACTCTATCAATTACTTTTTAATTATTATAAAGTATTTCCAAACAAAACTCATGGCACCATATTATAAACGCTCTCTTTTCATCTTGAATATTTGATCAAATTGGATCACAAGTGTTTCAACCTTGGCTATATTTCACAATTATGTTTTTTTGTGACTATATTCTATAGATGTGGTGGTCATGCAGGGTTTCTGATAAGCTGGACACATAATGTGTCTTTCTGTGTTACAAAGTGGAGAGGTGTATGTGCACCATGCAGACCGGCACTCAGATGACCAAGCTGAAGGGCAAGAAGAAAGGACTGGTCCGATTCTTTTACCTGGACGAGCACAAGACCTGCATTCGCTGGCGGCCTTCCAAGAAGCATGACAAGGCCAAAAGTAAGAGAGTCACGCTTTGACATGATGCAATATGCAAAGTGTTTATGAACTGTGGTTGAATTTGTTTTCAGTTTGACTGACAAAGTAAATTTGTGAAGCACTGATCATGTAAAGATTAGATAGATTGTGATTAAAATTTAAATTTTGTGATTAAAATTGCACACTCCTTTTGAGGATTTTAGATTTTGTAATTCAACGAAAATGGGGGGAATTGGTGGGGGGAGTGGAAAAACACCTTTCTCCTGATGTAACAACAGAGTCTGATAAAAATCAAATCAGTTCACTAATTTACACACAACTTTTTATTTTCTTTACAAAATAGCCGCGAATGTCTTTTATCTGTTCTTCTTTCAGTTTCAATTGATTCCATCCACGAAGTCTGTGAGGGGAAAAAGTCTGAGATATTCAGACGGTATGCAGAAAACTGCTTCAACCCAAACTGCTGCTTTAGTATTTATTATGGAGATCGTGTGAAGTCCCTGGACCTGGTCTCCAACATCGCAGAAGATGCTCGTACCTGGATCACTGGGTTGAAGTATCTCATGGCCGGTATCAGTGACGAAGACAGTTTGGCCCGCAGGCAGCGCACCCGTGACCAATATCCTTTATGCAACATCGCACATGATTCAAAGGATAAATAATTAATTAATATTTTATTTTTTTTTTTTAACTTTATCTTAAAGCTGTGATTGAGCCTTAACTGCAGTTGCACATGGTTACAGCAGACTTTCTCAGAGGCTGACAAAAATGGAGATGGAACCTTGAGCATTGGAGAAGTTCACCAGCTTCTCCACAAACTCAATGTGAATTTACCCAAACAGAAAGTCAGAGACATGTTTCAAGTAAGGCCTTATATCTACAACTATAATTCTGCAAGCTGCCACAGATTTCATGAATGTTTTACCTTGCTAATGTGACCAAAGTTCAACCAGCAACAGATCTTAGTAATGCTAACTTTTAGGTTCTTCTTCAGCACAACGTAGATGCTACACAACAAACAAGCTTCAAGTTCAAGATTTTGCAACAACGTTGCAAAGCATTTGCAAAATAAGAATGATTAACCTTGAATCCTTGAATTAAACACTAACAATTAAAATGCTAACATGCTTGTGTTTGGCATGCTAAAATGCTAATTTTATATTTGCTGCCTTTCTGTAAGATGCTTTGCACATGCTAATATTTATAGTATCAATTAGTCCTCCAAGAAACACAAATATTGGAACACTTCAAAACATTTGTATTTAAAGTTGAAAAGGAATTACACTCAACTTAATGGTCATGCATTTAGCAGAAAAAAGCAGGAAATCACAGAAAACAAGAAGTCAACTCTGCAGTGTAATAAATTATGCTTCAAAATATATCTGAGCACAAAATGTGTGTCAAAACAAAGAAAAAAAGACTATAAAAATGTCAATTTAAAATAACTCCAATTAAACAAGAGCCAATAGTTAGCTCACTGCTAACACCCTCCCTTTGGCCTTAGGAGAAAAGAGTGGGAAATCACAGAAAACAAGAAGTCAGCTCTGCAGTGTAAAAAATTATGCATGAAATTCAAAATATTTTTGAGCACAAAATGTGTCGAAAATAAAAATCAAAGACTGAAAATGTCAATTTAAAATAACTCCAATGAAACAAGAGCTAATAGTTAGCTCACTGCTAACACTCTCCCTTAGGCCTTAGGAGAAAAGAGCGGGAAATCACAGAAAACAAGAAGTCAGCTCTGCAGTGTAAAAAAAATTGTGCATGAAAGTCCAAATATATCTGCACACAAAATGTGTGTCAAAAATAAAAATTAAAGACTAAAAATGTCAATTTAAAATAACTCCAATAAAACAAGAGCTACAGCTGATGCCTAACACTCTTCCTTTGGCTTTTGTAAAAGTGAAAGGATGCTTTCTGTAATTTCCCTAGAATATCACAACAAAATAAAATGTTAAAAAATGTAACAAAAAAAACAAAACAAAAAAAAGGTTTAAATTCCCTAGTGATTTTATGAGCAGGATTTCTGTAGAATATTTTATTCAAAGGAGCAGACGGATTAAAAGGTGTCAGTGCAGACAGACACTGTTACTTGGCAGATCAGTGCAGGGTACCACAGCAAAACCATATGGCCACCACAGATGGCTTTAGTTGCACAGTATTATTCCATTAGTAGCTCACTGGCTCCATTCTGATGACCATATCTGTGAACGAGCTGTAGTTTGTTGATAAAATAGAGATAATCTTTAAATCACACACTTTTCCTTTACCTGAGTGAATAATTTCAATCTCTGACTGGACATAAACCCAGTTCGTAAAATTATTTTGTTACTATCTGCAGGAAGCAGACACAGATGAGATCCAGGGCTCTCTGACCTTTGATGAATTCTGCTCCTTCTATAAGATGATTTCCACCCGCAGAGACCTCTATCTGATCATGATCTCCTACAGTAATCAGAAAGAAGTACTGGATCTGCAAGACCTTGCACGTTTTCTGGAAAATGAGCAGAAGGTACAAACGTCTCAGAACACACGTTGAGCTGTTGCTTTGGGGTACTGAAAAAAAATCTATGCATTTGATTTGTGTTAAATTATATTTTTAAAGATGCTATTGATGATTTACAGTATCTGTGTTTTTTCTGCTCTTGTTGACCCTGGTCGACGAAGGATTATGTTTGAGACTGCCTGAACTTTCTGGGTGGGTTCTTGTGTTGATGGGGTGCTTAATATTTTGAAATTGTTCAATATTTTTAACAATGCACCTTTCTGTCTCAGTCATCTCACTTTAAAATCCACTGCATCATATATTTTCTATTAAATTCAAATAGTTTATTCAGAATAACAGTACTGTTTGCAAACACAACATTTAAACCCGTCAGCTGAAGAGGCACAGCCCACAAGCAGCTGCAGAGGCCAAACAAGCTACAGAACGATGCTGGAGACAGTACAGCAGTTACACTCTTAAAACATAAAAACCTTCAAATGTTGAATAAATGTAACTTTAGCATAAATTAATCAGGATTACTCACTTTTGCATTTAGCTGCATTTTATCATCATCATCATCATCATCAACTTTATTTCTATAGCACATTTAAAAACCGCAGGGGTAACCAAAGTGCTGTACAATAACACAAAAGACAAGTTAATTAAAACGATAAAAACATACAAAGCATACAAAAAATAAAAATACATATACCAGTTCTACTGCAGATGTGTTAAAATGCCGTAAAAGTTAAGATCAGGTGTTGAAAGCCAAAGAATAAAAGTGTGTTTTTAAAAGAGATTTAAAACCAGAACGAGCATGCTCTCTCAAAGTGAAGTCTCATCATGTGATTACCTTAGTTTAACATTCTGACACGAACGGAAGCGGATGAAATGCATTCCTTCAAGGAACGTGCCTTTTTATTCCAATTTTGTGGCTTTTGTGCAAATTCACAAAACAATTTAATGATGGTTACGTCTCTAAATGAAGCAAATAAAAGTGACGGTTTAAAACCGTTTTATTTCCTCAACTTTGTAAACAAAAATAGATATTTTTTTTGTATTTATGCAAGAGGCTTGAATGGTTAAACACCAAACCGATAACAGTGGTGACACTTTTCTGGCAACCAGAAGCGAGATCCTTTCTAAAGATGACGAGGACTCGGTGACGGCGGCAGAGAGGAGTTAGTCGGGGAATTTATACAGCGTTTAATTTATTGATCTGAGTCAGCTTGACGTGTGCGATTCCGTATTAACGGCACAACTCTCAGATGGCGCTTAAATTGGCGTTATCAGAATCACTAACAGGAACACAGCTGTGCTGCCTCATCAGCCATGCTGAGGGCGGGGGGGTGACAAATCAGCTGCAGATGACAAGACCCATTTGATTTCTTATTTTTCAGCCCGGATAAGGGGCAGATTCCCAAGCTGAAAAGAGGAACGGGTGCGTTAATTCATTAGCATGAAATCTAACTTCAGGAGGAGTTCAGGGTTGTTGTCAACGCTCTGGGGAGAGACTTTTAGCTTTGATGAACGCACCAGCGGAGAATGTTCCAACTGAGCAAAAGCACAACTGGATGGACACGCTGAGGCTTCTACAACTAAACGTTTCCACATCAGCCATGCCTTACAGTCCTCTGATGACAAACATAGACGACCATGTGTCAGGAGCAAAGGGAAAGAGAAAGAACAGGCTCCTGTAATAATGATGTGACACGCAACAAACAAAACTTAGCTATAATTTTATTAATCGTCTGAATTGTTGTTAAAGAAGTATTTTTCAGTTTTCATTGATTAGTTGTCCATCCATCATTATCTTTACTCGCTTCTTCCTTTCTGAAGTCACTGGTGTCCATGGCCCATCACTGTGCAAGAGGCGGGGGACAGCCTGGACATGTCTCCAGCCCATCACAAGGACACAAAGAGACAAATGAGACAAACCATTCAATCTCTCTCTCTCGCCTAGAGACAATTTAGAGTTACCAGTCAGCCCAACATGCATGTTTTTGGTCTGTGGGAGGAAACTGGAGTACCTGGAGAAAACCCACGCACGCACGGAGAGAACATGCAAACTCCACCCAGAAAGGTCCCAGGCAGGAACTTGAAGCAGGGCGACCTTGCTGAGAGGTGGCAGCTCTACCAACTGAGCCACCGTGCTGCCCTTAATTACCGGTAGTTGTATTATTTTAAAAAGGTTAAATCATTTCATCTGGACCAGTTTCTTTAAGGGAGAAACGTTTCATCTTCCATCCGGAATACAGTACTTCATCAGTCTGTGGCCTGTTAACCAGATCTGTCCCATAAGTAGCCTTCATTGCTGTGTTTCAAGCCAACCTCCTGTTGGAAACTCTGAAGCAGCAGGCTAACACATGCAAAAGGACCGTCTGTCCAAAACACTCAATCATCTTGATTAACAATCAATATACTGTATAATATTTTATAAAGGCTTAACATTCCTTAAAGTAACACCTTGAGCCAAGAGCATCCTATAATAAGAAACGCTTATACGCCCACCGCGTTTACCTCGACGTCAGTGACGCCTTCTCTGGAGAGGGGGTTGTGTGGTGCCCGACATAGCGATGGCACTCCGGCCAGCGGCGGGGGCAAAGAATTGTGCTTTTCGTGACAGCTATACAGTATAGAACTTTTGCAGTAGGTAGACAAAGCCCCAAAAGTGTTTGGTGATCATACACCATTAGAGTTCACATCAGGAATACAGCACAGAAACAACAATAGAAAGAGAAAAACAGAGCGGTAGATGATTCAACAAACACACTGGCACCATCTTGCCACGTCACTGACTGCCAAATAAAGCACACCAAACACAATTTGATGAGCGGAATTATATGCCCCCCATTCCCCAAAACATATGTTTAGATACCAACATTTTGTCTTTAGGTGTTCTACAATATAACAGACGTTAGTTTGGCTGGTGGCCATTTTGGAAGCTGTTCACTACCTCCTCCAGAGGACATCTCTGAGGTCGACCCCATCAACATGGGGCTCGTTAAACATCTGTGCCAAGTGGCTTGCTTCTACTCAAAAATGCACTTTTTTCCTTAATTATCTGCTAACAGCCATTTTTGTGTCTTCTTATAACAGTTATCTATGACGGCCATCTTGAATTGGCCATGATTTATTGTTTATCGCGACAGGTCTACACCTGCCTCCACCTCCATTTGCCCCACTCTGGGCCCTTGAGCAAGGCCATTAACCCCCACCATCTGCTCCCCCAGGCATCCTAGATGGCAGCTCTCTGTTCCACACAGAGGGCTGTGGTAGCTCGGTGGTCTGTGGTTGCATCAGGAAGGACATCCATTGTAAAAACAGTTGTCTTTGTGCGAGTTAGCTAGATGTAGCGACCCCTGAAGTAGGGAGCAGCCGAAAGAAGAAAAAATAATCATCAAGCCATAACTTAGTGAATTTGACTTATTTTGACCTAAGTTGTGATGTGGTAGTAGCTAAGAGTCATCTTCAACACAAATGCTGAACACACGTCACAAACGTTGACAGTATGCATCGTCAATTACAAGGCCTGACCAAACAACTACAACTCCTATGTTTCTCAAAATAAGACGATCTTAGTTTAAAACTTGTAACATTTTTATTTACCTGATACATATTGCTGACAAAATGAGTTACAATTGAGAATTTTTCAATAGTGAGTCATTACTATTTTTCAATTTTCTATCTCATGAGCTTCAAAATGACATATTTTGTTAAAGTTTGGACATTTAACATCTGGCCAGGCTACAAGCTAGTTTTGTTAACTAGCGTGTTGGTTTGAAAACCCAATTGTTATTGGTCTGTGGTGATGTCGTTGGAGATTCCAACCATATAATTAAAAAGGAAAATCCCCACGCTTTCCAATGACACAAACCATCATATGAAGGGATTTCCCTGCAATAAAGCAGCCATCAGAGAAACATGGTCAATTTAAAAATAAATTGACTGTTTCTGAAAACATATTTGTTAAAAAACTTTAACTTAAAGGTAGATGAAAAAGACTATATAAAGCGTTAGTTATCTGGATTGTTAGATGGTCTTTATGGACTCATTTTTAAGCAAATCTCAGTTAAGTCAATTATTTTGCACTGCAGCCTGAGCTCATTCTGACTCATTTTTCCAGCAGCAGTCACATTATATCTCTAATTCTAAATTAAGCATAAATACCCTGAGAATGACCTCCACTATCAACATAAATGAATATGTAAAGTGGAGTGGCTCAGTGTGGATGCATCCTTTGCAGATCTGAAAGTTAAATCACAGCAGATGGCCGTCGTAGCCTTTTAGCTGGATGAGTCACTCGGGAACATGGAAGCCTGTGGAAGTCAGACTCAGCGTTAATACAATACTGAGTCATGGAGGCGCTTGGGCTTCATGTGATAATTGAAACGATTGTTTCTGGATTCAGAGAGCTCACAGTGACAGAGCTGGCTTTTAAAAATATGATTTTCTGTTTGTTCTAGATCAGGGGTCTGCAACCTGCGGCTCTGGAGCCACATGCGGCTCTTTGGTCCCTCTGCAGCGGCTCTTTCAAGCTTTGACCAAAACTGAATTGGTTGTTATACAAACAACAACAATAACAACAACAAAAAAGATTAGTTTTAGCAGTTTTTATGTCATTTCATTGGCAAATACTGTATGTGGATATTACAAGTACAAGGAGTAAAACTTTAACTTTATGCTTCATTACTATACTTAATTCATTTTTCCACAATAAAAAACTAGGTTTGTATAGTTCATAGTTTTTATTAATTAACAAACCCTCTCTTTAAACTAATCTGTTTTTTTTTCATTTGTCCTAAAATTGTAAAAATATAAATTATTAGTTGCTTTATTTTTATAATGTCACCCCTAGTGGCCACAAAAGCCCCTTCCAACAAACCTAAAGTGGCCCATGGGCCATCAGTTGTTCACCACAGTTGCAGCATGTTGCGGCTCTGAACACTTTTAATTTAGTGACCAAAGGCGTAAAATGGCTCTTTTGATTGTAAAGGTTGCAGACCCCTGATTTAATTCATTTTAGTTTTGTATTTCTTAATTTGTAGAAAAAAATAGATATGGATAAAATGTGTGAGTTACAGTATGTGGGACAATACTGGCAGAAAAGGCAATAATATCTGGGCTACGGATCATTGTTTGGATGTTTCTTTAAGTTAACTCAAAATAAATGTTAAAAAGAACAATCTGAGCACATGTATTACTCATTTTCAGAAGTTCTTTTCATGTGACGTGTTGTATGAAATGGTAAAATAAGACCATGGATTAAGAACTGCTTTGAGAGTACACAGAAGAAGACCTGTGCGGGATTTTAGCTGCATGTGTGTCCATTTATTGTACTCAATGAAAAGGCTCAGAGAACATCTAATAAGGGTTATTGAGCTTTTCTGTATTTTGTTTATTTTTTGTTGTTGTTTTAGTTTATTACATCAATACATACAGCTTGAATTCTTAAAAACATTAGCAGTTTTGTGAGAGTTGAAACTAGGGTTACTTCAAAACTATTTTTTCAGACCAAGTACAAGTACACGTACTTCAGTTTGGGTACTTACCGATATTGAGTATGAAACAGAGTAGTTAATGAGTTAGTATATAATCACTGCACAATATTAAAAGCACATTTCTTTTCTTAAGATCATCTCAGTTTGCTGTCTAAACTTTGCCTGTTTTTAATCATTAAATACTGTATTTCTTAACTGTGGACATTGGTTTATTTTTTGTCCTTGGTTACTTGCAAAGTGGAAGAGGAAATTGCAACACCAAGGATAGCAGTGATTTCGGCCCAAAGTACTGTAATTTCGGGACTATTGAGCACACCTGAATACGCCCGCTAAATTTAAAGAAAATTAAAATTTTACATAAACAGTCTGCCCTTGTCTATAAGCCGCCAGTGTTCATATTGAAACGAGATATTTACACAGAATATATATACAGTATATATTTTTAAAACTTTTAATTAAATACGTACCGGTAACATGCACAAATACAGTAAAAAATATATATATATATATATAATAATAATAATCTGAAAAGTGCATGTAACACTGCTGATAAAAAAATAAAAAATACAGTACTGTAGTCTACCAGGAAGTCATTGATCGCTACCCCCCAAGAGAGACGTGTATTGGGCAGCTATGTGAGCACATGGGTGTGATGAAGCTAAATATTTTGGTGGCACGAAGCTCGTTAGCCCATCAAAAAAAAAAAAAAAAAAAATCCATAAATTAACCGCAACATTGTATAAGCCTTGGTGATCTAAGTGTGTGAAAAAAGTAGCATCTTATAATCCGGAAATTACGGTATCTGGGTGTTTTTATGAGTACAAGTATGAGTACTTAAGGCTAGTATCAGACCAGATACCACTACATCTGTATAAGGACACCACTATAATTAAAACTCATATAGTATCTAGTATAAACTACATAGTATATAGTATAGTACTGTACTTTGCTGTTTAGAACAATTTTGGCATGACTGTCTCAAAGTTGATGGGGGAGAGGGTGGGCCCTGGAGGCCATCTTAGCACCAGCAAACTGTTTTTTTTTTTCCCACTATGGCCTATTCAGTTTGTGGGAATCAGTTGTGTTTGTTGTAGCTCCTCAGATCAAATAAGTCATTTGGATGAAACGTCTCAGCTAACAAAAAAACAAAACAAAAATAAATAAATAAATAAATAATAAAAAATTAAAAAAAAAAACGTCCAGATGACCTTACTGAACATTATTGGATTTTATACCTGAATTAGTGAGCATGAACGTTGGTGTTTATATAGTATCAACTGCAAGTTTTGAGCTCTGCCATTCAGGTAAATACATCTTTCTTGATCATACTGCCCATTATATTATAAAATAATGCAATGCCAGTTTGAATGATTATCTGTTGTAGAAAATGTGTTTGAATAGTCTCTGCAGATAGAGCAAATATAAGTTATACAACCACCTTCTTTTGCTCACAGATGCAGCTCCTTGATGCGCCTGAATCTGTACGTACTCCTGCCTTCAGAGCCCCTGAAGACAGCTGATGTGTGAGGAACTCATTTGACAGAGACTAACAGCTTCACCTCGGGAAAATTATGTGCTACTGAACATGAGCTACCTGGAAAACAAATATGTGAGGATGACTTCGGCTAACTCGTGCAATATCTTTTCTTTCATCGATTGCTTCCAATGAAAGCTTGGTTGAGGGTAAAATACAAAAAGAAATAATCACCCTAATGCTGATCACTATGCATTGTTTGCAGATGGTCTTTGTGCCGGAGGCAATGCAGAAACTGAAGATATTTTTTAAAAATATTTTGCGCTGAGATTTTTATGTGGAAGTGAGGATTATATGATGGTGCGGTTTTAAGGCCACATACCTTCAGGGTCGCTGCACAGTTAATCAAATGTGGGGAGTTTATGTATATGCCCTGGTGTGATGTATGTATTTGGAATGGCAATGGTGTCGCTTTAAACAACCCATGGCTGTATGAGCCCAACTTACATTTGTACTTCTTACAGCCAGTATTTCCCATAAATTTGTATAATTTCCTTTCCTTACCACAAAAAAGAAGCACATTTTTCAAAGGAGGCTGTATAAATTGATTGGGTAAGAGTTCTTTCTATTCCCTCACCACAGCAATGAGAGCACCAGTGCAATGCATCAGAAATAGACTTTATTTTCAGAATTATGAAGGAATGGGGGGGGGGGAGGGGTGTTACAGAAGAGCAGAAAATATTGTATGTATTCAAACAGAAGGCCTCAGTGATTTGATGGGCACATGCCGTGGAGCTTTTCTGCAGGGAAATCATTTGCATAATAGGAAAGTGGTTGGAGTTGGAGCTGAGAGCTCTCTTCTTGTGGGGACAGTCGGTGAAGTGGAAGGAGTGAGTCAGATACAAGGCCAATATGGTGCTGCTCGGAGAGGTAGATGTATGCTGGCGATAACATCCTTTCGCTTCCAGCAATCTTAATATGCAAAACAATTTACCAACTGTCCCTTAGATAGCTGCAGCCAAAATGAAATCCTCACTTTGTCATTAGAAAGAGTGCAGTGGAACTACATTTCCTCAATAGATCTTACACAATACAATAGTTTCCAGCCTACTCGCTTGGATAAAAAGAAGACTGATTATGAAATCTACCCGTGTAGGATTTTGAATTCTGTATTTGTGGAACTAAAGAAAAAATATAAAGGTTAAGTCAACTTGACTTACTCCGATTATATCATAAAACTGCTCACGCTTCAGACCCACTCAACCGTAAAACTGATGGCTCATTTATTCATTCATTTTCCATTCTCACTTCATCCTGTCATGGAGGGTTAGGCTTGTCCTATAGCTGTCATCAGATGAGAGGTGCATACAACTTGGATAAGCTGTCAGCTCATCACAAAGACATCCAGTAACCATGCACACTCACTGTTTCAGTTGGAATTGTGAGTTACCTAACATGCATGGTTTTAGACAGTTGGTAGAACCAGAAGCATAGAAGAAAAAAGTCTATGCAGGGTTATGGATAAAACTCAAACTGGAAATTCTCCAAACATGAGGCCACAGGCGTTACGTCCACATTCACGGGCCACAACATTTAGATATTCCTGCTTTAAAAAATACACAAACATTCATAATAGAAGGCGGAAATTTGTTGAATGTTGTGCTCATGAAAAAATTGCTTGAGAGATACGGTGGAAACTGGGGACAAAAGCATGTTGACTGCAGCACAGAGAAAGCATCTCACTGCATGATTTATAAGTCTTTGGCAGTCGTCTGATGTATGTGCACACTTACCAAAAAGGAGGTGTGTAATATGGGCTGGGAATTGCGGATCAATGTGAATGGTGTTTCAGTCGTACATTTTTCAAATGTTTTGGAGGTGCTTTGCTGTTGTCTGGAAAGAATACCAACAGAAGCTTTGTAGACGCCTCCAGGAATGTGGCAGAGAAGTAGCTGAGAGAAATTGGAGGTAAGGCATCAGGCATTTGAAGATGTGTGTGCAGCATTTTCATGCCTCAAGCTGTCAGTTTGATGACAAGCATTATTTTTATTCCAAATTCACAATGCTGTTCTAATTTTTCAGCTGTTTTTTTTTCTCTCATTTTAAAAGAGGGGTTTTTGCGATTTAAGGACTCCATTTCAATTTCTGCTGCTTGTTTTGAATCTTTAATTATTGCCCATTGACATGAAAGGCAGGGAATAAATGCAACTGCATTTGTGTGTCTATGGTTCACTGTGTGTGTGTCTGTCTGTTAGCAAAATAGCTTGTAAACAACTTGACATATTTTAAAGCAACTCGGAAAGTTATTATTTGAAGTACAGCAAAAATGAATTAACTTTTAGAGTCAACCCAACTTAACAGACACCACAGATATGGTAATTGAATATAGCAAAACATTTTAAAAAATTGCTTTGATGTACAAAGTAGCTGGAATAAAGATTTTGAGCTTAAATTTAGTTTGCAATTAGCTGAGACTGATTTTGAACACACATTGTGTTTTACAGGTCACACAACATTGTTGTTCAAAAATTCAAATTGTTTCAACCCTACATGCCTGTTCGCTAAATATATTTTGAATCATGATAATAGACTTCTATGAAACTCTAGGACAGTATTGTTTAATGTACATGTACAACTTATTAACGTCTGGCATCAACTGGATTCTAGCAAAGCAAACCGACTTTGACAAAAACTAATATGGCTATATCAGTAAATTTTATATTGGTCTTTAATAATAAAATTTGGTTGTGGTAGATG
>JARVGV010001459.1:19214544-19226926 GCA_031762435.1 Hypsolebias longignatus | reverse complement strand
CTCCAGATGCAGGAAGAGAGCCACCTGCATCATGAAGGACCCCACTCACCCAGCACATACACTTTTTGCCCCACTCCCCTCAGGCAGAAGGTTGAAGAGCATGAAGTGTGGAACCACTAGACTGAGGAACAGCTTCTACCCTGAAGCTGTTAAGACTCATGAATCTCTAACCAGGATAATCACTGTGAAAAAAAAATTACTGTAATGCCACTTGATTTTTGACATGTGCTGCTGATGATTTCGTGCTGCTGATTTGGTTCATGCTGCTGTGTTCATTCGTACTCATCTGCTCACACAGCCTCATGTTCATGCTGCTGTTGTTTGGTGTATTGTTTTTGCACTATAGTGCATTCTTAGTTCAGCATATTTCTTAGTTCATATCTTAGATCTTATTACTGTTTTTCTTTTATGATTTATACTTTTGTTGGATGTAACTGGGACTCTGTGTACACATTTTCGTTCCACCATATGTACCACATGCGATGCAAATGACAAAGAACCTTGACTATGAATCAAACTGCCACACCAAATGAAAAATACATTTACTGGGAATCAGCTGTCACTTTTCTCAACATCAACGCACACTAACAAGGAAAAATGTAGTAAATTGTTTTTGTTTTCATACAAACCAGATACAAATAGTGTCTTACCTGCCATGCACACTCCTATGTCCAGGAAAAATACAGAGGGCAAAAGAAAAAAGCCAAGCAGCATTTTGGCTCTTGTGACTTTTAACCTATAAATAAATGAGACTTGAGGGTTTATGTTGCATCAGAAGGTGGTGTTGCCTTTAAAAATGTAAGCAAACATAAACAAATGCATAGAAAATAAGCAAATAGTTTGTAAAACAGACAGTGTGTAGAAAGTGAAAAATTATACTCATACCTGGTAAGAGTCCAAAATGTGAGTGAAGGATCGGTCTGTCAGCTGCAAACAGAGACTGTGAGAGTTGAAGTTTTTTTAGATTAAAATGTGTCAGGCGAGAGCCAATCAAGAGTTTGGGGGTGGAGAAAAAAATATGCAATTATTGTGAACGGGTGGAGAGAAAACAGCATGATGTGCAAAACACTGTTCCTACTGAGGAAAACAAATCCAAGAAAAAAGAATGACTGTATTTATTGCACATGAATAGATGAAACATAATCAGATGAAGTTGTAAAACAACAAAAACACTGTCCTAAAATGATGTTTGAGTTAAGTTAAAAAGACGTGTTAACATTTGTTTTACACTTTAACTAAGACATGCAAAAAACTGGCTTTTATTTGAACCCCAAAAGACGTGTCATAGTTTTCTGAAGAAAAAAAAAAGTAATAATTACACATTTTAAACTGTGTACGTGTCGTGAATGTGCAAAAACTTTTACCACCCATAATTTCGTTATACTTCACTCCAATGCTTTTCTTTTACCTTTTAAAGTAGACTTGACAAAAAATTAAATAAAATTCAAAAGACTACTGAAATATTTTACTGTATAGCTAATTGAAAAATAAAAAAAATAAGACTGATACAAAATCATTGCATTTGTAAACATTGGTAGCATTGTTTATTTTATTATTTATTAGTAACCTATAGTTTAACATTTTAATTACCATATATATTTTCTGGACCTTGAGTGCTTTGAGGACCAGTGGTGTAGTCTACATTTTTGTAGTGGGTATACTGTGCTTAAAAACCTAAGTACACCGGTTAGTACAATGCAATTGTTGATTTATTTAGATTTTTAAGAATTTTGAACATTTCCACATTTCTCTGATGCTTTTATTTGAATACAACATTTCAACAAACTTTATACTACTGTTGGCTTTGTATTAAAAACATAGAATCGATAAAACAGTATCAAAGCAAGTAGTAAGTACAGTACAGAAGTATTAAATACAGTATACAAAAACGTATAAATTATACAAAAATCAGGTTGAACCAACTCAATTTGTCAATAAAATGTTCCAAATGTGTTGACAATGATACAAGTTGTTTCTTATCACTGCCAACAATAATATGGGCTCGCATTGGGCACTTTTAAGTGGGTATACTATGGTGTACTGTATTTTTCAATAATAAATTAATTTCTTCTGAGGGAATGATAAGAAAGGAAGGAGAAAAACACTAATTTAGTCAATAACATGAACATTTATGTTTCTTTTTGGGGGTAAAGAGTAAAGGGGAAAATAGCCACATTGGGAATGTCAACATCTTTTTGGCTTTATAATAAGGTATTTTCTTTTTTTTTTTAATGCTCCAGAGTACACTACTGTACACTGTTTGAGGTGTTTTTAACATGAAGTGCACAATAAATAAACACATTCTATGCAACTGTGTGCTATGGCGGTGACCGTCCTGTTTTCTCAGTCTCTCTCCGTGCTGACCTCCAGCACGAGCCCGCTGAATCCGCTTCGTCTCGCGGACCAACCTCAAACCGGTGCGCGGCGCGTGCGAGCTATGGCGTCGACCTGCAATTGGCTGAGGTGATTTTTTTTCTTCCAAAGGGGCGTATTTTTCAAGCCATCTTGACTGAATATTTAGCCTCTTCCAAGGTACATTAATTTGATATCTTCGGGATTTTGTGGCCCCCGAGTTGCCCGCCGCCGTTTGAAAGGCTCAAGCCGTACCAATGTAACCGGGTCGAGTCTTCGTGTTCGTCCGAAGCCCCGGCGGAGAAGCGGGGCGCTGAAAATAAAATGTCGCTCCCTGAAATTACCGGCCAAGCTAAGCTAACGGCTAACATGTCCGCCTTTGGTCGGAGCCTGCCACTAGCTGACATTTAACCAGGAGCGATTCTTCCGTTTGGCACTCGCGCTGCGGAGGACGATTCATCGAGGTAAAAAAAAAAACCAACTCTGGTGTTTTCAGAATTATCAGCACTGTTTTAGAAACACTTCCGTTGCTAATATGTGTGTGTCCTGTCCGACCGAGCAACGTTATCGCATCAGGCAGAGACGGCCGTTTTTGCAGGGGTCTGGAGCACAAAGAGATAGCCACAACGGAGCTCCGTCGCTGTGTCGTGCCCTAACGTCTACGTACCATAATTCAATGCATTATGGCACGGTGCACAGGCAGCAGTTACTCTCTGGTGGCTGACTGAATGTGTAATTGGGCTGCTAATCATCTTGCAATACAAGCACCATCTCTGCTGTTGTGCGCCTAAAATGGCTGACAGATGTTAGATACTCGGGCTGGTATTTAGCGCTCGACAACCGAACGCGCTTAGCAACAGGGTGGAAAAACACGATTCTGACTTGTGATTGGTCCAACCGTGCTACCGACAGGTGACTGGACCAATGAGCGTACAGCTGAGATGCAAGCGGCGCAAATTGCTATGTTTGTGTTTGTCAGCAAGGCTGCTTGAAGCAACAATCCATGTTATTAGAGTTCAGCCCCTTTTACATATTACTCATTATGTCCAAGAGTTAAAAAAAAATATATACCCACGTGTTATAATTTAAACGAAGCTATTTAAACCAAGCTTTTATGTCAGAATTGTTGAAGCAGTATGTTGATTATGAATATAATTATTGTTTATAACACTGGTTTGACTTGTTTATTTTGCTTTAGTTGCATTTTAACATAACTTCCAACACAAGGAGGCCAAAATTAAAAGCTTGGTCTGAGCCAAGGCCCAATCTCTGCTAACATTTATTGAAAAAGATATTTAGGACTGCACAATACTGTATATCTTGATTTTGTCGTCATTTCTGTATATCGCAGCATCAGTATTGCAAAGGACCCCTTGGACTATAACAAATCATAAACCATTATATTTCAGTATTCTTCCATTCATGTTCTGCCTGCTAATATTATATTTGGTCAATCCAACAGACTCACTGGCTTCTATGCCTGCACCTGTTCCCATATACCTTGAGTTTGACACATCTGCAATAGATTATATGTATAAAATGGTAATAGATGTTTTTTTTGTGTGAAAGTGTGTAGGTTCAATGTCATTAATCTGTCTGTCATACTTCAGTTCAATTTGTAATCTAAATGCAGTTCAAATCAATCACATTAAGACCAAATTGACCCATAAATCTAACAAAATGAAGACCTTTAGAATTTAGTATTGTTTTGGGAACTCATTGACAATGGATAGTCTTATCATGAGGTTTATATGTTAACACTGTTTTAAATACAAATAGAATTGTGACACAGGCATTATAAACCTGCAAGTTAAAATATTTAATTCAGATAAAAGTTCTCATAAAAACAATTTAAAACATACTTACAGTCTGAGGAAAAAGCTAACATGCTTATTCAAAGAGTATTATGTATTAATATGAAACATCAAACAATTTTTAGATTTAAAGATGTGTTTTACACTTGCTTTACAATATTTGTACTGTATTAGTTTTCAGCAACAACAGTAAATCATCATTTTTACATTTAAAAAATGTTTTAATAACTTTATTTTTTTCCTGTCCATTTGTCAGATTGGAGTACAGTCCCATGCGGAAGGTACAAAAGTGGGAATGCAAGACATTTGTTAGAGGACTCAATATGGGAAGGGGTCGAGGCAGAGGGAGAGGAAGAGGCAGGGGGTCATCTGGTCAGCTGCGGTCCCCCTCGCCTTACAGACTGCAGCTCTCCCCATCCAGGGAAACCTTGACATACGCTCAGGCCCAGAAGATTGTGGAAGTGGACCTTGAAGGAAGGCTCCATCGAATTAACATCACAGATCTTCTGCCAGTAATTACAGAGGATGAAATGATGGCTCAGGACATCGCAGAGTGCAACAGCAACAAGGAAAACAGCGAGCAAATGCAGAGTAAAAGCAAATCATGGAGGAAACCCTCTAACAATAAAAGCAGAAGGAGCGGTAAAAATGTGTCTCAACAAAATCAGCGGACTGGCTCGCAGCAGCATACTGGATCTACTTATTCTTTCCAGCATCCATCTCAAACCCCTCTGCCTGAGCCCACATTTCATGTCCTGAGTTCAGTTTCTCCATCTGAGGCACCTCCTCTCCCATCAGCCTACTACCGTTACATAGAAAAGTCTGGGGAGGAGCAGGACAGTGTGGCTGAGTACGACATGGACGAGGAGGACTTGGCTTGGCTGGAGATGGTGAACCAAAAGAGGGTGTCTGATGGCCATGCGTCTGTATCCGCGGACACTTTCGAGCTTCTTATCGATCGCCTGGAAAGAGAGTCGATCCTCGAGTCCCGCAGCCAGGCTCTGTCCCACAATGCTGTTGATGAAGATGCTTTTTGCTGCGTTTGCTTGGACGATGAATGTCTGAACAGTAACGTCATCTTGTTTTGTGATATCTGCAACTTGGCCGTCCACCAAGAGTGCTACGGTGTGCCCTATGTACCTGAAGGCCAGTGGCTGTGCCGCTGCTGCCTGCAGTCCCCCTCCCGCCCTGTAGACTGTGTGCTCTGTCCAAACCGAGGAGGTGCCTTCAAGCAGACGAGTGATGGACGATGGGCTCATGTTGTGTGTGCCATATGGATCCCAGAAGTTTGCTTTGCAAACACAGTGTTCTTAGAGCCCATCGAAGGAGTCAAAAACATCCCTCCTGCTCGCTGGAAGCTCACATGCTATCTGTGTAAGCAGAAAGGCAGGGGAGCATCCATTCAGTGCCACAAAGCCAACTGCTACAGAGCTTTTCATGTCACCTGCGCCCAGAAGGCTGGCTTGTATATGAAAATCGATCCGGTCCGAGAGACGGGCGTTAACGGCACCACCTTCTCTGTGAAGAAGACTGCTTTCTGTGAGCATCACTCCCCTGTTGGGTCTCGGCGGGACGGGTCTGGAGATGAGTCCATAGAAGGAAGGATGGTAGGGGGGAGGGGTAACAGAGGTCAAAGGTCATACACACAAAGCTCACCTTCGCCCACTAACAAGAAGGCAACCAAAGGTCAGAAAAAGAAGAATTCAAAAAGGTCTGGTTCAACACGTCGCTCGAATATTCCTGTGCTACTTGTGCCTCAGATCCCCTCTCACAGGTATGACTATTGCGTATCTGTTGTTTCATTGCTGTTTTTGTTGCTTCAAAAGAAGTTTTCCATTACAATTCAGAAGTTTTGACTGTTTTAAAGGAATTTCTAAACTTATTTCTTTACATGTTTCAAAGTATAATTGTTACATTGTTCATCATAGGCTGAACAAGATCTGCACCGGGGTTGAAGTACAAAGGAAAAATCAGTTCATGCAGAGACTTCATAATTATTGGTTACTGAAACGTCAGTCACGAAATGGCATGCCTTTAATACGCCGGCTTCATTCTCATCTACAAGCTCATAAAACTGCAGAGCAGGTAAACGCAGCTAAAGTATTTATCACATAACAGTTTTTAATGCTGTTGTGAAAACTAAATGCTAATGTTTTGGCCATCATTGACATGAAATCGGGTATTTGTCTTTCGTTTGATATTCAGCGGGAGCCCGATGAAAAGCTGAGTGCTGCAAGAGAGGAACTGCGATACTGGCAAAAGTTGAGGCAGGACCTGGAAAGAGCTCGACTTCTGGTGGAACTTATCCGTAAGAGAGAGCGGTTAAAGAGAGAACAGGTAAAAAGGAAGTCAGAAGCAAGACACAAGAAATACAGTAATTGTCTGGAGTATTGTTTATAGTTGGTCATAAGTATTAGTAGGATCAGAACAAAAAAGTGGTAACAGTTTGGGATTTAAATGTGCAAATGATAAGTGTAATGTAATAATCGAGGCGGCTTTAGTCCGTCTTACTCTGCAGCATTTGTCACTTATTTAAACTTTGTAAAGCGACCTTGTATTTCCCTCTGCTCTGTGCTTTGTTATTATTGTCACCGTTAGATGAAAATCCAGCAGGCTGCCCTTGAGTTAACGTTGACTCCTGCTCTGGTGCTTCTGCAATCCACTTTGGACCAGCTGCAAGAAAAAGACTCAGCCAAAATCTTCTCTCAGCCTGTCAACCTATCAGAGGTTGGTGTTACATAGAGCAGCAATCTTGTTTTATTTGCTTTCTTCATTTACTTTGGGTTAACTATGACCTAGCTGACATTCTTATTTTCTATGATTTACGGAGGTCCCAGATTACCTGGAGTTTATATCCCAACCCATGGATTTCTCCACGATGCGCACCAAACTAGAGGGACACGCCTATTGCTCCATTGGGGATCTAGAGAAGGACTTTGATCTCATGATCTCAAACTGTCTGAAATACAACTCCAAGGACACCCTGTTCCACAAAACAGCCTTACAGCTGCAGGAGGTGGGGGGAGCCATCCTCCGTCATGCCCACAGGCAGTCTCAGACCATTGGCCTGGACCCAAACACTGGCATGCACCTGCCAGAAGCATCAAACAAACATGGCTTCTACCAGTGCACATGGGAGGATGGTGAATGAGAACTAGATGTGTTTTCCTCAACATATAACCAACACCCTTCGTCTGTGCTCTGGTTTAATTTTTTATTCCCCGTCTCTCCACAGTCGATTCTCTCCTGGATCCAGAAAACAGGCTGCACCTTACCACAGAGGAGCAGCTCAAAGCCTTACTGGATAAACTGGACATAGTTGCGTCGATGCACACCAGTGGCGGTCGCACCAAACGCATTAGGCTTCTGCGCCGAGAGATCAACACTTTGAGACAGAAGATGAACCAGGAGCAGCAAAGTGCTCAGTCCATGAATGGAAACAACAGGGATGAAGAAGAAAAAAAAGAGGAGGAGGAGGTGGAAGAACGGCCAAAGAAGGGAAAGAAAAAAAAGGAGGATGCAGAAAATGGTCCTTTAACTGCCGTGTCAAACTCTACAATTGGTACAATACTTTATTATCCTTATAACGTTTTTTTTGTTTGTTTGTTTTTTTAAATAAGACTGAAATATTATTCAGTGAATGCAGTTTTGTGATGTCAAGTTTCTCATTTCAAAAACCCTGGAGTTTTATGTTTCAAGTTGTGTAATTCATTTATGGTTCATTTCATGAATTAATTTAGTTCATTTAATTCATTAATGGGTTTAGCTGTTTTTTTTTTTTTTAACAACCATTTCTCTACCATCCAGATGATTCTCCACCTGTCCTAGAGCTTACCTGCCCAGTATCATCGCCCTTACCAGGAGATGCCCCTCTGGAGCCCCCTGTTTTGGGCATTGTGACAGGAGGGCGGAGGTCACCTGGGCGTTCCTACAAGCGCCAGAGATCCTCACGCAGTGGAAACAAAAGCCAAGGTGAAGAAGAGGCAGAAGTGGGAGAAACACCATCTTCTCAACCTGAGGCTATTCATGAGGTTACACCCCTTGGCACACCTCCAACCCTGACCGTGGCTGGAGTTGGCCGTCGCACATCTGTTCTGTTCAAGAAAGCTAAAAACGGGGCACGAATGGGAAAGAACAAGTCCACTCCATTGCAGAATGGGAAAACCACTGAGGAGAAAACCAGTGGTCTGGATACAACGCTCGTTAGCCCAGATTCAACCAGTGAGAACACAACCACTTTAACTCCTACCCCCAACACCTCCCCTACCTCCGCCTCTCCTTCCACACACCACTTGCGTTCCAGAGGCCCCAGCTCAGAGAGTGAAGCTGACAACCCTCCTGCACCCCCCATAGAGGAAGGTAAGGCAGGGTGGATTGACACATTACGAGCGTTTCACTTTCACTAAAATTAAATTTTGTTGCAATTTGTGTTTTTGCTAGGCCTGACAAATGGGAAGCACACTTCTGCAGACCAGGAAGAAGATGATGACTCAAACCTAACGTGAGTATAAGGTCACAGAAGCAATGGGCCTCATGCTCAAAGCGCACAAAGTGCAACATCATTCAAATCTAAAAATTACAGCCTTTTTACCAGAGGTAAAACAATGTGTTTTATGATAACCTCCCATTTAATACGTGAGACTGTCTTACAGATGATGCTGTCAAACATATCTGCAGCATAACTTGAAGTTGTCTCATTATCTGACTGAAACCTTTAGCACAAACACCTTTTCATGTTGATACTGGGAGCATAGGAAATCACTCAAGCCCCTTAATGAACAGATCTCTTGTTGATTTTAAGCCCCAAATTAAGACCTTTTGTAGAGTTATGAGCCTTTGTTATTGCATGAGTGTCTTCAGTCTTAAAATTTCATCGCAATAAAATCATCTCCAATTACACTAGTTGGAAAAATTGTGTTGCTTTTTTGTCTTTTTTTCAACTCTAGCGTTCCCCCTCCCAAACGCAGCCGAGGTAAGCCAGCGTTGGCAAAGGTTCCGAGCAACGAGAACGGAGACGTCTCTGCATCTGGTGTGTTTCTTCTCAAAGCAGTGCTCATGTTGCTGACACGTTTATTTTATTCCTATCAAAAACAAACATTTGGAAGTAAAACATTTGTAGGAGTAAAAATGGGAATACATTGGGCTCAGTTTTTGTTAGCAGTTGAGATTAATGGCAAGTATTGAAATATCCTGTTCACAGGAAAATCTACACTTCTGTCTTTAGATAGTGAAACCGAACTTTCACCACTGGACCTAGTTTGGGCAAAATGTAGAGGATACCCTTCCTACCCAGCAATGGTGAGAATCTCTTTGATCCCACAGCCTATAAGTTACATATTTCTTTAATAAAAGAAAGAAGTAGTCACTATATTAAATTGTTACAGATTGTTAATCCAAACATGCCTCAGGAAGGACTCCTTCACAACGGTATCCCCATCCCTGTGCCTCCTGTGGAGGTGCTTAAACTGGGCGAATGGAGGAAAACTGAGGAGGATGAAGAGCTCTTCTTAGTGCTCTTCTTTGACACCAAAAGAACATGGTGAGATTTTTTTTTTTTTTACAAAACATTCAGTAAAACCTCATATTGCATATAAAGTCCAACAAGTCATCTGAGTCAATTTGAAAGTATATTTGTTTGTGCGTGTGTGTTTAAGGCAATGGCTCCCTCGAAACAAACTACTGCCGCTGGGGATAGACGACACTGTAGACAAACTGCGCCTGATGGAAGGAAAGAAACCCAGCGTTCGCAAGTCTGTACACACTGCTTATGACCGGGCAATAGTGCATTTAAACCACGTGAGAGGAAACCAGAACTTCACGCCCTCCAATTTTATATAAATGTTATTTTAAAGATCTCATCTTTAACAACCTGACTGTATAGAAATGTCTTGAATCCTTTCGAAAATGTGGGAAAGTGTAAAACTTTTCCAAAAAGGTTTTTTGACTTTTTTTTTTTTTCATAAAATTGTGAAGATCTTTAAAATGAAGAAAGAAGTTAAGAAATGTTCATAGATTAATTTAATTTATTTACGCTTCTTTTTTTTTTTAAGGGTTTTACTCAGCTGTTGCTACATGTTCATAGAAGTTTTTATCTTTGGCCAAAGTGAGTTCAGGCTCAGTGGAGAGAAGTGTATTTGTTCACCTGTCAAAAGGGATCTTATGATTCAGAATATATTCAGATTGTATTAGCTGTTAACATGTCACTGTGTAATGAAGTGTGCAAGTCCCACTTTAACATTCATGTCCGACCCCCACCCCAAAAAGGAACGACTCCTTCCTAAATAAATATATACAGTATACAGTACAAAGCTGCCTAAAATCCAGTATTTTTGCTGCAACCCTTTTTAATATTGAAGGTATAAAATCAACCTTCTACTGCAGGTTTTGACATTAAATTTCAAATTTGGCCCCTACTAGAGCATCATTGGCTCTACGCTAAAAATTAACCTTCTCTGATTGTTTAGCAGATGGGGAAGTGTTGAACAAAAAACAAAATTATACATTTTATTTACATGGCTGCCACTAACTTAAAAACAAAAAAAAAACTTTTAGTTCAGCTAGGACGTGGTGTTGGTGGGACTTTTAACTGTTTGATGACTCTTTTTCCATATTGTGAAACTGTTGGATGATCGTAGAATGCTGAAGTGGCCGGTGCACTTCTCTGGTCAGGAAGATTTAAAGCCACTACAGACAAGAAGCAGATAAACCTGCTGCGATAACTTACTGAAGGCCTTGAAAGTTATTTGAAAATCTGTCTCAAAAGGCTTGAAAAGCACAAACGCTCTGGTTAAAATATTAAAAAGGATAAATTAAACTTTTTGGGTAGGCATTTCCCAGGGCCATATGTGTTGCATACCTACTGTGTATGTACAGCTTATACATACGTATATGTATACAAGCTCAGTGTGGTACAAGTGCATGTGTATAGTTCTGTAAATATGTAAATGTATGTTTATATTTGCTTACATGAAGTAATTTAAGGAATGCAAAAATCAAATATAGATTTTAATTTATAAATTTGTTGCAGTAGAGGTGTTATTTAAAAAGTAAAATATTGAAAAGAAATATGTACGATCTAAGTAGCTCTTTGTAATAGTGATACTTGCCAACATGTTGGTGGAAAATATTCTGTAAAAGTGAGGTGGCACAAGACCTTTACTGTAGGCAGCTGTGTTTGCATTTGCCTACTTTTTTTTTTCTTGGTGGTACAGATTTTTGATCTTGTAATTTGAAATAGTTCTACAAGATCTACAGTCTGCCTGAGACGATATTTTCTCACACAAGAATAAATGCCGTTTGAAAAATCTGCTTGTGAGGTGTTTTGATAAGAAACTCGCAGCCGTTTCTGCCAGTTTTAAAACTGGTTTTCTGTAGTTACGATGTTACAACAGAATTGCATCATAGGACACTCAACGTGGCTAAAATGGAATAATCAAAACAGAAACGGATCAAACAATATAAACAAGTCAGAACAGACTAAACTTGTACAATCACAGTAACTAGTTTAAGACGATTATATTTAGTGATGCAATGATTTCTCTGATGCTTTGTGTGCCACTCCTGACTCCAGTATTAGTCTAATATTTATATGTATACCAGTATATTACCCCTGTTGGTAATAAAAACAGAATTTTGTATTACACAATTTAGAACAGCTGTAAATTTGTGCAACCTGCAGTTTATTTTAATGTACAGACAGACAAGCTGTTAAGACTGAAATAACAGAAAATTATTCAGGGGACATGACAATGAGGCTACTGTTTATAAATCATTTAGAAAACTATTAGAAACAGTAAAACACCTGAAGTCACCTCACTGAGGTGTGAGATGATCGATATAAACCTTTACATGAGCTCTGTTGCATCTTGTAGCTTAAAAGCCGATCAAACGACCGGTCACATTTGACAAACACTCAAACAGGAATGATTATGTGCGTTGACCAGAGTGATGTCGTCTTTTCTGCAGAAAATGTAACATAAATAAAACTTATAACCTACTTATTTCAACTGACAAAAGAAGCTACCGTACACACACCAAAAAAAAAAAAACTATGCTTTCAAATTAATTTGCAGATGTAAACAATATTTTATAAATATTCAACCCCTGTCTGGCAGTTTTTGTTATTCCAGTTTATGATTCCAATAATACACTCTTTGCCTTCACTTAATTTTCCAGATGTGATCTGAGAACATGTACTGGTAATTTCGCTTGGGGGC
>JARVGV010001459.1:19190896-19204217 GCA_031762435.1 Hypsolebias longignatus | reverse complement strand
GAGGACATGGAGGTAGTTGGAGTGAGGACAGAGGATGCAGAGGACAGAGTGAAGTGGAGGAGGATGACTCGCTGTGGCGACCCGTGAAGAGGGAACAGCCGAAAGAAAAAGATTTAAACAGGTTAATCCTAATGAGCCTCAAGGACTCATTTACAAGAGAGACCCAATTTCAACAACTTTGATGACAACGGACAACATCAACAACAATAGACACTCGTAAAAGAGGCATACATTTTTTTACAAATTAAAATAAGATGGCAAACTAAAATAAGATGGCAATACATGTACATACATAAAGTCATCACTCTGTTAAAACCAGGTTTCTCTTGTAAATGAGACCTTGAGACTCAATGGGATTAACTTGCCTAAATAAAGGTTGAATGAATAAAGCAAAATACTTGGAAAAGACAATCACGCTGAAACATATTTTTTAGACAACAAAGAAAATTCAAAAAGCTAAATCCTTTTTACAAAGTTCAAAGATGCACAAAATAAATATTTTATTTTTGACAAACGTTTGAACGCTGCACGCCTGTTACCAATGCGCAGTGCGCATGCGTACAAACGGCTACGTCCTTACGTCATTTCCGATTCTGAATTCTCGCCTCCAGGTTACGGTGATGTTCAACACATATGCCATGACAAGTCGAAAAATCAAAATTGATGGTCTATAAATGACTCAGAAGACACACAGCTGACTGAGTTCGTCTGGTTTTAACTCACACCATGGAGGAACCGTGGGATTTGGAGTTTTTGTCTCGCATTGCTGACAGCTGCTTATCGTTCCTGTACGAGTTTGTGGACGATTGGCTCGCAAACGACATGAGGGTCTCTATATTCAAAATCTTACTCAGCTGGTTAATTTTTAGTCTTATCGCAATTCACTTTGCCTGGAAAGTCTACGGGAATACGGTTAACGACATGTATTACCGACAAGGTGGGTCTTCTTCTTGTTAGGGACGCATTGAGTCAGTAAAATAATGCTAACCCTGTTAGCTTCATCTCTGTTTACGTTTAGGGACTGGGCAGAACGGAGGCACACCTGATGCAGCTCCTCACCTGAGTGGCTGGTAGGTGTTACGCTGAGGTTGCTCCTCTTATTGTTTACCCATAGTAGTTTAGTTGCTGTATTTAATGTTTTTTTTTTTTTTTTCTTTCTAGGGAGAATAAATCTGGAGAAAATCTGAAGAGCCATCGGGATTAAACAGACACTTGATATTTGGACCAGAGATAAAAAGACACTGAATGGACATTGGTATGACTGACAATGAGCTCTGCGTGTTATTTAAGAAGGTATGAAGATGGGTGGTCTTCTCTTCTGCCAGTTTATCATAGAAATATTGAGGGTTTTCCTGCACATCAGCAGTATCACGGTGTTCTTGAGATACCAGTACTGTACTTATTCTGGCCTGTTGACACGGGATTCAAAAGTAAAAACTTTTTCCCTCTATGCGAAATACAAAAAAAAAAAAAAATGTACCTAATTTAATAGACTTCTTTTTAATGTATGCCAGTGGCATTAATGTAAAAGATTGTCATGGGTTTGCCTACATCATTAGTAGCTGTAATTCTGGTTGTAGATACATGCATAAACAAGAAAACAGCTACAGAAATAAATGTACACAACACGAGACAATTATTAAACCATATTTTTAGGGTAAGGAAACAAATTCTGTAAGAGTGAATAGCATTGATTGAATGATGTAAATAAATTTAAAAAGCCTACTGTTAATGTAGGACTCAATTTGCTGCTGTGAAAAAGTCATTTTTGTTTCGATTTCATAAATAAAGTGAAAAGAACGACAGGGAAGAGAAATGCGAATCACATACATTATTTTTTTTTATTATCAAACATCAGTCTTATAGAAGAAGCATAATATGAATGGGAAACTGCTCAGCAGATTCATCCTTGTGTAATTTATGTAGCTTCAAATGTTTCCTGTGCAAAGTGTAAACAAACACAGCAACCATATTTACTGTTTTCCTATGACATATGTGGAGTCCATGAGTCAAAGGGCATAGCACGGCATTTATCAAAATCTTGGTAAATATGATAGCACTATTAAGATGTTTGCAATCTTAGGTAAGACTGAAATAATTAAGATGTTTCTACATGTTCAGTGGGATACAACTGGCAATAGGAAATACATCTGAGTTTTACCACAATCAACAAAATCCCACCAAGCCTGCCATGAACCATGATAAAAGGATGTCCCAAATACAAAGAGATTTAAAGTAGATATTTCCCAGCTCTGCCAGTTCATCAACAGCAAATAAACCTAACAAAATCATTGTACCTTTAGTTTAACTCTTCAGTGTAGTGCAATCTAATACAACTGTTCAAACTTTATTGAAAACATATGATGAATTCAAATACTAAAGTGTTTCACAATTTAGAGGCATGTTCAGTTTCAGCAGGTATGTTAGAATGTTTATTCTGCATACTTTGGTGAGATTTTAGTTTTAAGTCTACATTTAATGGTTGTTAGAATTAAAAATAGCCAATTATTAATACATAATTAATGTAGACTTCGAATTCACGTCAAAATGTTTAAGTTGAAGAAACTGGTTGGATTATCCAAAATGTAGGCAGATTTATTTTTAATCCAGATCCATTTATATTTTCTTATCTTGTGTTTTCAAATTAGCTTATTGTAATGGGAATGGATGGAATTAGTAACATATGCACATCCATGACATTTGTGCAGGTTAGACCAGGAACAAGCAAGTGCTTTCCAGCTGAGAGATGAGAAAAAAATGTGAAAGAATCATTGTTACTGAGGACATTATCAATGTCCAGCCCCTGTGTTCGGGCTTCATCGTACAGCCCTCCATCAGTGATGGCCCCTGCTGCCTCAGTGGGACCATCCTGACCATCGGTGCCACCACTCAGAAACAAGGGGCCCTTAGGTGGGAGCTCCAGGCCTTTCAGTTCCAGTCCCACTCGCAGAGCCAGCTCCTGGTTTCGACCACCTCGACCTTTTCCTGTCAGCTCCACAGTGGGCTCCCCTCCGGCTAACAGACACGTGGCCCCCCATCCCTCTTTACGCCCCTCATCCAGTACCTGCATGGTACGACACAGATCCCAGGTCTCCATCCCTACGTCAGGCCCGAGCCTGAGCATCTCAGCTGCAAGCTCTGGAGGAGGTTCCTCTCGAGAACTGGCAAAACGTGCCAGAAGACCATAAAGTTTGGAGACAGACCTCACGTCGCCGCACACTCCTGGTGAAAGCACAACTGGGCGGAAACCCAGCTCTCGAGCACGGCGACTCGCATACTTGAGGGCAACGGTGTTGGAGCCAATGACAACATTAAGAAGATCTGGTGCATCTGATTCATCTCTAATGTCTTTCCACCTGGGATTCTCTCTCACAAGGACATCCTTCACTGAAGTTGGCAGGGAATCCAGCAACCTGTAATGTTCAAGAATGGACAAGACTTCTTTGGGACACACCTCACTTCTCACTGTGGGGCCACTAGCTATCAAGTCAAGCGGGTCCCCGATTACATCTGACAGTATAAGGGCAACAACCTGTGAAAAAGTGAAGGTAAGAAAATGTGTCTTCATTTTAATTAATAGCTGTTTTTAAATTAAGACGTGTTACCTGTGCAGGATAAGCATGGTGTGCAAGCCCTCCACCCTTTAACAAAGAAAGGGATCGACGCACTTTGTTCAGCTCTTGAATAGTGGCACCAGCAGCTGAAAGTCTGCGAGTAACATCGAATTTCTCTTGCAATGAGATTGGAGGTATTGGTGCTGGTAATAAAGCGGAGCCACCACCTAGAAGTTGAACCAGGTGTTAAAGATTATATCACTGTATCTGATGCACTGGAGGAAAAAGTGTAAGTCATACCTGAAATGAGAACAAGCAGCAAGTCTTTTTCTGTCAGCTCACAGGCCAACTGCTTGATGCCTTCAGCTGCTCTCTGAGCATCATCATCAGGTAAGTTATGCTTAGCCCCTTCCATTACTTTGATTCTACTGTTTTCTTTCAGCAACAGGTGGCTAGAATAGAATTTAAAAACAAGACTCATTCTTAGACATATTGTTTGGGTACGTTTTTGCGTCACATCTGTGATTTTATTTTGTTTTTTGTACCTTTTTCCATGCTGTTGTAATGTCTGCTGAATCCCATGTGGGACACTTATGATTCCTCTCACTAAATGATCACCCATAATCCTCTCTACCTCCGCAGCCATGCCCAGGACAGCCTTCCCGAAGCCCACTAAGTGCAGGTTGTGTTTGAGCATGAATCTTTGACCGTCAATAGTGACTGAATCATCCTTGCGCTCTACACTCTGCCTGACCACGGTGTCTGGCTGCACAGCTTCCACTGCAGCTGCAAAGACTTCCCGTGCTCGTGAGTCCATTGACATTTTGCAGGATGCAGGTTTCCACCTGCCCACAAGGGCAAGAACAGGCTGGGGACGGAACAGGGAAAGGACGCGGGCCATTGACAGATCAACGTGTCTGAAGAGTTTAAAAATTAGGACAAAGAATGACAGTAGCTTATGTTTATATATAAACTGTAAAGGCAAATTTGCACACATGATATATGGCAGTTTCACACCAGCCTTCCATCTCACTGCTTTCCTTTTAAAAGTTTAAACTAAAATAAACTTTTACCTACTTGTATTTGTGTATATTAAATCCTTATTTGCATATTTGTATAGTTTCAGGTCAACTAAAGTGCTTTCTATTTGCATTTTTGTATGTTTAATTAAACTGCCTACCTGTATAGGATGTCAATGCTGTTTAAAGCCTGCAGATTCCTGTAGAATCAGGCTTTGTGTTCCAGCTTCACAGTGAAACTCAATTTGACCAGACATTGATCGGTACAGTTTAAACTCTGTTTAATTATTAACTTTAAAGATCCACTGACCATGAGATTGTGCTTTTCACCCACTTGTGCATTCATCTTTTTCTGCTCTACATTAAATTAAAAGAAATTGAGTTTAGGGATTTTAAGTGTGGCTGAAGCAATAGTGAGTTAAATTAACACAGTCTGACAAAGAGCTGGTACATTTAGTTTAAAAATTGTATAATTAAAAATTGTATTTGTTACAAACTGTCTGTTCTGTAGACGGATGTGTCATTTCTGCTTGGGTTGCCTTTTTACAAGATAGTACAACTATTGAGACTTTATTCAAACAGTGTGAAATATTTTAGAATACAGTACTATAAATAAATAAAAATTAAGACTGCCATCCTAGAAAGAAAACTGTGGGGTGTATTTAACTTTTCTTGTTCATGGCACAAAATAAAATAGGTCTGCACTGATTTAAATATTTTAGGCATGTACAGTACTGTAATTTGTTGTTAAGTTCCTCTTTTTAAGTAGTAGGAGTTTTATTATCTCGTTGCAATGACAACAGCTAAATTGTACTTTTAATACAGTATATGAATGTTAATTTAGTGTTACTATGGTAATAATATTTGATCTGTATTCATCTAATAGGCTAATGGCATGCATAAAGACAAGACTTCTAAACAAAACATGTTCTTACCTTAGATTGTGGGGTCAAAAGTCCTGAAACTATTCCCGACTTCTCATGTTGAATAAAAGCTTAACTAAAAAAAGACGAAGTCTTCAATGTAAACAAATACTGACGGGTAAGCATGCGAGATGTACATTTTTCTTTAAAAAAGTAATCATAATGTTCTTGAAAACATGTTTATTGTTTTTCTGGTGTCCATCGAACTCTCGCGATAAGTGCTTCGTCACGTGGTTGTTCTTCGTTGCGCGTGACACTGACCGCTGACGACATGCGCGGCGTCACCGATGTGGCGAAGTAGGTGGTGATTTTTCCTCCATCTACCGTTGAGCAAATTACTACATGCGGGATTTGGTTTCACCTTTTTTTTTTTAAGAATAATTTTTAAAATATTTTAGTAAAACTGCTGTGCATTTATCTATGAAATACCATAAGTGGGACTACCAAGTTGATAAGTAAAACAAACCGAGGGCGTTTTTTCCCCCCTCACACGGGCAGGCCACCATGAAGCTAACGGACAATGTGCTACGGAGCTTCAGGGTCGCTAAGGTGTTTCGAGAAAACTCAGATAAAATTAACTGCTTCGATTTCAGTTCGAACGGAGAAACAATTATTTCCAGCAGCGACGACGACTCTATAGTTTTGTACGACTGCCAGGAGGGAAAGTAAGAGCGGTTTCTGATTAGTTTACACTTTACGTTTTGACGGTTAGCTTCGTGCTAAGCTAGCTGCCGAGGCCTGTCGCACTGCGCTATACAGTGGAAATAAAATCAGTGTGCCTAATATTTGAAATTTGCCCATTAATAGTGTAGTTTGTTGGTGTTTCAAGCTATGGGTCACTACATAAAACTACGTCTCAAAAAGATTAAAACTTTTTCTAGAAAAAGTTGCTTGTTGAAAATGAGGGTTGAATGGGATTTTCACTGGTAGTCAAGCAACTCAGGTTCAGGCTAACATTTTTGGGGCAAATTATCACAATAAATAAAAAAGTTTGAATGCACATTTTAGCAATACAGTACTGTGGTTCTCAAAGGAACGTGTTTGGCCACATATATATAATTAATGTGATATCTATCCACTAACATTCATGGTTTATCAGGACTTCTAAGATGATTATGTCTAGATTTTAAGTGAAATCACAAGTTGAGCATCTTTGTGTAGCTGTTGCAGTTAAAAGCAATCTAATATCTGAAAAGGGATTACTGTATGTTTTCATCATTCTTTGTTGAAATCAGGTCTCTCTAGTAAATGAGTCCTTGAGGCTCAATGGGATTAATTTGCCAAAATAAAGTTTGAATGAAAAAATGTACATTTATCACAGTTTTTTGCTCTGGTTTTTTTTATCAGACCTAAGAGGACTCTCTACAGTAAGAAGTATGGAGTAGATTTGATCAGATACACACATGCTGCCAACACGGTGGTCTACAGTTCCAACAAAATTGATGGTAAATACAAGTAAAGTTTGATTATTAAGTCAAATTTTTGTGACCTTTTATTTTTAAGAGTTTCAGACATTATGTTCTGTCAGATATAGTTTTCAGCACTATAAACGTGTTGCTGTTGGATGAGCTGCCGGAGACGAGATGCTGTACGCCTGAGGACGGCGTCCTCACATTGCTCACTGTAGTCTGAGGTAGTTGTTTGTACAGTTTGAGGGTCTGTGATTCTGCCCCATACAGGAGCTAACTGTACAAGTGACTGCCTTGCCCACGGTTGAGTCTACTCATCAGATGTTTGTGAACAGCTCAACATGTTGATGCAGGCTTTTTTTTTATCATTACTGCTGTCAGTTGGGTTTATTTCCTGCTGCAGGTCATGTGTGTATGATGTTTGTTTAATGGTGCCTCTATTTTTCCTCAAAGACACCATCAGGTACCTGTCCCTTCATGACAACAAATACATCCGGTACTTTCCCGGACACAACAAAAGGTGAAGGTTGCAATATTGCTTCTATGTCTGTGAACTGTGTTTTGATTGAGTCATGTTTATAGTTGCTTCGTTCTAATGTGTGCTTGTGTTTATTGTGAGCAGAGTGACATCTCTGTCCATGTCTCCTGTGGATGACACATTTATTTCTGGCTCATTAGATAAAACCATCAGACTGTGGGATCTGCGGTCACCTAACTGTCAGGTGAGTGTCTATTTTTAACATGCTTATCAGAAATAATACTATAAATTGTGTACAGTGACAATAAAAGCTTCTTTGTTTTTATTTTGGTGAGCTGTCTTTAGCCACAATGTGTACTTTAGTTGTATAATTAGAAAACACATGATACTGATTTTCCAGCCATGTGTCAATTCTAGGGTTTGATGCATCTACAAGGGAAGCCGGTGTGCTCTTTTGATCCAGAGGGTCTCATTTTTGCTGCTGGAATAAACTCAGAGATGGTTAAACTGTATGATCTGCGGTCATTTGACAAGGTATGATAAAATCTGTTTTTGTGTTTGTATGTTGGAACTACTGGGATGCTTACTGGGCATATTTAAATGAATACAAACAACTAATTTGACCCTTCTCATCAACAGGGTCCCTTTGCAACTTTCAAGCTTCAGTATGATCGGACCTGTGAGTGGACAGGTCTCAAATTTAGCAATGATGGAAAACTTATTCTTCTTTCAACGAATGGTGGAGCCCTTCGCATCTTAGATGCTTTCAAGGGTGCTGTTCTACATTCCTTCGGGGTAAGAGACAACATGTCATTTCAGACAAATTGCGAAAGGAAGAATTTTGTTGAAATTAACAAGTTTTAATAATAGTTGCTTAGTTTTGAAAAAAGTTAGGCTTCAAGGATTCAACATACCTCATGTGATACACGTGGCAGAACAAAATTATGTACACAGGGTCCCAGTTACATCCAACAATAAAATGTAAAAGAAAAACAATAAGATCTAAGATATGAACTAAAAAAAACATCAACTAGATATACACTTAAGCACTAGTAGCATAAAAATATTACGTCGAACAGCAGCACGAACATGAGTCTGTGAGCAGATGAGCACGCATGAACACAGCAACATGATTTTTCACAGTGATTATCCTGGTTAGAGATTCATGATAACAGCCTCAGGGTAGAAACTGTTCCTCATTCTTGTTCTCATTTCTTGTCTAAAATCTAAGATTTTTTTTACCTTTGAAGGAATTATTTTTGTTCATTGTTGCTGTTTTTATTTATCTACAGGGCTACAACAACAGTAAAGCTGTGATACTCGAGGCTTCATTCACTCCAGATTCTCAGTTTGTGATGATTGGTGAGTTTAAATTAACATCTAAATATTAGTGTTAGAAATACAGATCAACTGGCTGACTCTCAGCATATTCTGTCGAGTGGAAACTCTTTAGATGGTGAAACAAGTTCGATGTGTTCCCACCGCTAGTTAGAACAACTCTCCGTCACATTTTGCAACACACTGACTGAAACCTGCAGTTTATTGGATCTTACATAGCAGAACCACTTCCACACCGCCAAATTAGTCTTTCCTCTCATCAATTGTCACCTGCTTTCTCTTTGCTTGTTCAGTCACATTCTGACGGTCATGGGCACTTATTTTGAAGCAAAAAATTAACGCACGTTGGAGATTAGCCTAGCCTGCCACCACTAACCATAGACATGCCGCTAACACCTATTTTTTTGCTGCTTCATAATGCAGCATTTCATAAACACTACCCGTATTTACAAGGATTACTTTTTGCCTTTCTGGGTAGAGTTTGCATGTTCTCTCTGTGCATGCGTGGGTTTTCTCCGGGAGCTCTGGTTTCCTCCCACAAACCAAAAACATGCATGTTAACCGGTAGTCTGATTTAGTAACACTAAATTGTTTCTGGGTGTGAGTGAGAGTGACTTGTCGTTTAAGTGTCCCTGTGATGGGCTTGCGAACTGTCAAGGGTGTACTCCGCCTCTTGCGCAGTGATAAATGGACATGGGCACCAGCGACCCCTGTGACCCAAAGTGGACGTTGTGGGTAAAGATAATGGATGGATGGACTTTTGTGCTACAACAATCAGATGAATCCTTTCAGTGTGACTGAGCAAAGCTCTATAGACATACAGTTGTGTTCACTGGTTATTTAGTTGAGATTAATCAGAAGCTTAAAAATGTAAATTGACCAGTTATCTAATTCTGTAATAAGAGATGTTTATTTCATATGTTCATTTTTAGGTTCTGAGGATGGAAAGATCCATGTGTGGAACGCAGAAAGTGGCATGAAGGTGGCGCTTTTAGACGGTAAACACACGGGCCCAATCACCTGTCTGCAGTTCAACCCCAAGTTCATGACGTTCGCCAGCGCCTGCTCCAACATGGTGAGTGTGAAACCACAACGCTCAGAACTACATTACACCTGAAGGTTTTTATAGTCAGAAATCTGTTAACCCAAGCTGTATTCAATAAATGCACTGAGATGGTTGTGATGTTTTAATTATAAAAATGTAAAAATAAAATTAAACAAACCTGAATATGAAACATGGAAAATGGATAAAAATTAGTGATGAATTAAGAGTTCACTTTAAAGTATGTGGGATGTTTAATTTATGCAAACTCAAAACATAATCAATAAATTAAAACATGGGATGTTGCTTTATAAATTTTTTTTTAATCACTCATGGAGATTCAAGTCTTACCAACAAGCCTGTTATAACTAAAGTGACCTTATAGTTGAATATATTTAATTTTTCAGGCGTTCTGGCTCCCCACCATTGATGACTGAGGATTACATGAAGCTACTGTTGGAGACCAGCGAGGCTCAGCTGGATGTGGACGTCACCAAATCATATTTTTGTTGTAAATAACGGGTTGTAGGAATGAATAACTTGTTTATAATTTTTCTTTTTTATTTGTATTTAACATTAAAATGTTTTTCTTTGTAAAGATGTGGGTTTGAACGTTGTCATTGTGTTTTAACGGTTCGTTTTATAGGTCATTTCTGGGTTGAATAGCACACCTGGGATTTATTTACTTCATTTATTTAAATCAGGAAAACGTGTAGTTAAATATATTTTAGTCCGTTAGCTGCTGAGGAGGCTCGTTTAAATCTGTGCATTCACAGCACAGTTAGGACTCGTGTTTGGTAGCATGTAGGAAAATAAATATTTATTTTTAAAATATTTGTGAAAACCTGGAGAAATTCGGTCAAATTTTTGTGTTTTGTCAAAACGTCTTCACCTGAACTTGCTTTTAGTCCAGCTGAGTAGAAGATTAGCTCATCTGATGGAGTAAAGTGTCTTCAGCACAGTCAGGTGTTTTATGAAAACATCTTACTCAACGTGTTGATCGTCAAGAGGTGTCTCAAACCAAACACGCACATCATATCATCATGTATGCTGGTCTGGAACGTAGAAGCCTCCAGCAGTGCGTTCGTTCTTAGGAACAAGTTGGTGCAATCGTTTTGTGGGTCGGTCCGTTCAGCTTTGTGTTGGGCTCTTCACGGGCCTTTCCCCCAGCCTGGACAGTCAGGGAGCTAAATTTGGGAGACGGGAGATCAGGTTCCATCTGTGCACGTGACTTGGTCTCATTTACTTGAGCAACATCTCAGTTCATACAGACGCGCCGTGAGCCCAGAACCTCAGTAATCTTCAGAACGGTCCCTGATCCTCACCTGAAGTGAAAGAACTCTGCTCTTTTGTTTAAATTAAATAGTTCTGAATTGGACTGAATCTTTTGGAGCTTCTCTTCTGCCCGCTGCGTTGCTTCTTTGTGTACCGACACCCCCGGCAGGAGAAGGACGCCGCTGCTGACCTGCCATGTTTCTCGCTCTGACGGTGACACCAGAGCTGAGGCAGTTCCTGGCCAAGGCAAGAGGTGGAGCGGTGCGCCTCATCAAAGTGTGCATCCGGGATGGTGAGTGACCCCCAGACTGGCCCCCCGGGGGGCAACTTTCTGTGCACAAAAAAATGTCTGCGGATAATTTGATGCCGTGCTGAAAATAGAAACAGTTTAATTAAAAGTCACTTTTGTAACAAGTTCTCCATATCTTTAAAAGTCAACATCCCAGAACCTGAACACACTGTTGTTAGTGGTGTTTGATAATGTAAGAGTCGTTACACTTCTTTTCACTAGATGTGCTCAAACATTAAATAATTTTGTATTTAACTTGAAGTTTAATAGTTTCAGTGGTTGAAGCTGAAATCACATTAGAATTAAAACAATTGGTGTTTTAGGCCAAAAAAAGATTTGGGAATAATTGCCCCTTTAGGTGTGGAGTTTATGGGTAGATGTTTAATTAAAGGGTAGAATATTTTTACAGAAACATTTAAATGTAGTTGTTATGGATGTTTCATCATGTGACTGCAGAGGCCACAGTCTACTCCAGCTGATGAACAAGGGTCACAGCTGTTCTTCAAGAGGGCAAGCACCATAAAGAAGTTAGGAAATGTCTGAGCTCTTTGGCGTTGTTCAAGAAAACAAGTCTAATGTGGCTGCTGCGTCAGAGCCGGCCGGAGCTATGTGTGACAGCTGAGCAACCTGACCCCCCCACGTGAAGCAATGGCTTTCTAGGCAACTGATTCTTCATGAGGCGTTTACTTGTTTTTTTAATCTGACCACCTGTAATATGACTCAGGTCAGGTGCATTCTGGGACAATTTGGGGGTCTGTCTTTGTGGACTGTGGTCATTATGGAGGGGGACAGAGCAGACTGTCAGGATCCTTGAACAGATGATCAAATCAAATGATGTTCCATAAATTTAAGAGTGCAGCACTTAAACTTCTCAGGTTGTTCAATCTGCTCTTTTTTCAGTCCGTTTACCAAAGTAACACCATCTGGCTCCATGTTTAGATTTGATTTAAACAACTATGTGTTAAAATAACGTTCTTGCATGAGAAATAAGAGAACCTGGTTTGACCAGCTTGGTTTTAATTCTTCATGTTTGTCAGTTTTATTGTTGAGGAGTTGTTCTCAAGTCAAAGGAGAGGCTGGATGTTCGGAGCCGGTTCCCTCACCTCAACCAAACATTTCAAAATTAATGAGAGTTTACAACATCCGGGTGTCCCCAGCCGCAGCATGTGAAGAAGATGATTAACTTGGTTTCCTATCGACATAAAGACGGCAGAGAAAGGCGGATGGAAAGTGTGTGTGCAGAGCTGGAATGTGTCACAGCTCAAAATAGCAACAGGCCCCAAGAGACAGTGGAGCAAAGACCCCCCGCACCCCGCTGAGGTCATCAGACTGCAGGTTTACGAGTGTTTTCACAAGAGTTTCAGTTTAACCAGTTTCAGTTCCTGGTTTTAGATTGAACTTTTCCTTTTTTCACAACAGTCCAGACGGACTTAACTCACAGGGCGTAACAGTGTTGTGAGAAAAATGGCAGCTTTTACGAATTAAAACAATGAATCTAAACTGTTTTGAACCATCCAAGAAGAGACAAATGCAAACAGATATTAGAAAAACAGGTTCATCTTACACAAGTTAAATAATCTTTGTATTTTATTTTATTAGTGATTCTTTTTTGTAGTAATGTAGTTCGGGGAGTTAACCTCCTGAAACCCAAGCTTTTGTTCGGTGTGCACTTTTCTCTCCAAAGCACATGGGATTAGCAGGAACCTAAGTTAAATAACTAGACTCTGTCATGGTACAGGAAGTGGTTTTAGAAAACCATTATGATGTCCTATGAGGACAGAAGGTTTGTTTTTGCATTTTATATATACTGTACAGTATTTGTTTGCACATTGATGTCAGAAGTCCCCAATAACACTAACATTTCAGCTTTCTGTCATAAGCAGTTCTCTAAAAAATTCAATGTCCTCACATGAGGATGCTGGGTCTCAGGAAGTGAAATTATAAAAAAAATATATATATATATATATATACAGTATATATATACAGTATATATA
>JARVGV010001459.1:19171249-19181743 GCA_031762435.1 Hypsolebias longignatus | reverse complement strand
TATATATATATATGTGTGTGTATATGTATATATATATATATATGTATGCATATGGACAGATATATATGTATGTGTGTGTATATATGTATGTATATATATATATGTGTGTGTATATATGTATGCATATGGACAGATATAGAGTATATGTATGCATATATATTTATATATATATATTTATATATATATATATATATATACCTGTATATATATATATATATACCAGTACTGTATATACATACACATGTGTGTATACATGACAGTCAATTGACTGGCTGATTGATGTACGAGCCACACAATCGACATGGAATTTTTATTTAAAATAAATTATTTTAAATTATTTAGCACCTGCTGTACCTTTGTGCAGCCCACACTGCAGGAAAAGCTTCCTCTTGCAGCTCCTCGGCTGTTCTCCATGCAGAGCAGAGAAGTGGGTGTGTGCAAGAAGGCTTGCAGGTGGCTGACAGCAGCCGAGGCAGAGAGAGGGAACTCATCTCTGCTCTTTTAGGGGGTTTAGAAACATCGTTTAGAATATTGCAAGTGTGGGGATGGTTTAAAATGTCCTTATATATACAGTATAGTACTGTACTGTATATACAATACTGTATATATATACTGTATATATAACGTCTGTGTGTGTATATATATAAATACTTAAACTACTACTTGTACTACTATTCCTATTTGGTTTTTTCACTTATTGCAGGGCTTCAGGGTACAGACCTCCTGCAACAAATGAGGGACTACTTTATGATGTGAGCACTAATTTATAAACTTTTACACTTTGTCATTTGAAAACATAAATGACAGCAGTGGTTATCTGTTGCAACTTTGATTCACGTGTGGTGTGAATATAATTATTTTTGCCACAAAGTTTGTATTGCAAATTTGACAATTGTGAAAAGGTTTATAAAATGCCCAAATAAATGCTTGGTGACAGCTAAACTGTTCAAAATGGCAGCAATCTACTTCAGGCTTGGACAAGTCGTTAGTTCATCAACCTGGTCTCAATTAAACCGACTTTTTTCAAAGTGAGGTAGTTCGAAGAGCTATCCACATCAGGTAAGATATTGTTAATAATATGTTTATATATATATATATATACTGTATATATAATAATAAAAAAAAATGCTTATAACCTTTCCACAGGTGTGTCAAACTTACAAAAGGGGGCCAAAATTAAAAACTCCGTTCAAACCAAGGACCAGTTTCAGTATGGTACATTAACTTGCATCTGATACATGACATCTCTTCATGGTTGCAGGTTCATTCGATATTCTCCGTTTTTCTTTCCACATCAAAATCAAAGATCACTGAAAAATTCAAACTGGTATTTCTTAACTTCAAAGTCGGCCACCTGTCATGAGAAGTCTCTAAACAAAGTGTGCTAGGTTTTTATGTAAAATGAGAGGTACCGGTACTAAAAATATTGAATTTAAAATATCATCTTGAGGGTCAGACAAGATGTTAACAAGGGCCACATTTGGTCCTCGGGCCTGAAGTTTGACACAAGTTTTTAAAGGACCTCCTTAGAACGAGTGGACTCTGTGGAGTTGCTGCAGCGGTGTCGCTCTCTTCATTGTCCACTTCTTATAAAAGCAAGAGTTAAACATTTCAACCCAGTAACTTTATCTTTTTTAAGTTTTTTTTTTTTTTTTTAAATTAGTGTTAGTGAACACAAATAGTTTAGAGCCTTGATTGAGTTACTGAACAGATTTGCTGCTGTTTGTAAGTAGATTTATTTGGTTCTGGCTGTCTTCCCCAAATCATATTAGCAGCTCAGCTTTAAAAAAAACACTTTCACACAAAGTTAGGACGTGGTGTAAAATGCTGATGTTAAACTCTTTTAAATCGTAAAATTCATTTAAAAAATAGTGCAAAGGCAATAAAATAATTGTTGAAAAGAGTTTATATTTTTTGTCAATGTCTATTCGGTGCAGAAAAAAAATGAAAGAGGCAGTAAAATAATAAATAAATCACCTGTGTGAACATTTTCCAATTGATCTGCATCAAGTAGATGTACTTAGAACAAAAACATATTGAAGCTCTTTGAAGTAAAATCAGATCAAGGCCCCGTCTGTGAAAGAAAACAAATTGGCAAAGAAACGGGAACTTTTATCATCTGCGGAGCGTTAAACCCTAAAAAAGGCAGAAAATTGGAGGAACTCTGTGCAGGGGTGGTGAACTTCAGCCCTCACACACCAGCTGCATTCAAAACAGACGAGGAGCTGTAAAATTCATGGGCCCAGAAACTGAAAACCAGTATGGAAATTCATTCTGTGGTCTGATGAAGCAAATGTAAAAGTTTTCTAGGAAAACGTGAACTACATCCTCCCAGCTAAAAAGGAAAAGGGAACCATCTGGCTTAATTTTTAAAAAATCAGGAAACGATGGAAGAGCTGCGATGGTGAGAGGGTGCGTGAGTGACTTCAACTCAGAACAATCGAGACTCCACACAAAAAAAAACAACAAACAGGTTTCTCAGAAATGGACGACTGCCCTTCAGGCTGCAGGGTTCAACTTCTCCTGCCTCCTCGGACCATCTGGTAGCACTCAGAGTCTGGGAGGCGAGTCCTCAGCTACTACCACACCCAGTTTTACCTCAATATCTGACAAATGGAGGGAGTTTACGTCTTTTTCACGCATCTGCAGCCGCCCCCACCTTAAATCAGTTGATGTCCATCTAATGGTCACTTTCTGAGAGTTTCATAGGATACTTTGCTAAAAGACAACAGGCATGCAAACTCGTGTTAATCACATAATCTAACAAACACTAACAGCAAATAACGAGGCGGCCCAACATACCACAGTGAGAACTTTTTGTTTCTGGTGTTCTTTTGAACTAATTAAGCATATTTTATAAAATAAAACTATTTTGTTGTTACTAATTGCAGTGAACGTTTGAAGTTTGAAAAAGACAGAAACAACTTTTTTTTTTTTTTTATAAATCTAGATAAAAAGTCAGCATTAAAAACAAGGTCATAAAGTGAGGAATGCTGCAGAGTCAGAACATTGTGAGCCTTGTGTTTATTTTCACATTTATTTCATTCCTGCCGGTTTGAACACAACATATTTTTGTTTGCTCTCATCACATTCACGTGCACTAATTCTTGCATTTCAGGCCAACCATGTGTTAAATGATCAGAGGAAGCTGCGCTGAAGGGAACTGCCCCTCTTGTTGCTCCTCATCTGAGAACCCGAATGTATTGGGCACAAATAAAAACTGATTTTAAACGAGGGAAATTGCATTGCTTGTGAAAATGCAGTGTGAATGATTTTTGCAAAAGAACTTGCTGACAAACGGCTGAAATTAGCTAAAAACATGCAGAAATGTAGCTGAAATGAAAGAATAAGTCTAAATGAGCAGAAGAGAAAGAACACTTATCAGGTTTGAATAAGTCAGCGTCAGAGTTACTTTGTTGTTCGCACCACATGTGGTGCATGTGATTACGGTATGTACACAGGGTCCCAGCAGAAATTAAAAATAAGCAGAAATTAGTAAAGTAAATAAATAAATAAAAAATATTTAAACAAGCTGAAATTAGCAAAATAATAGCTGAAAAGTAGCTGAAAAGTCAGAAAGAACCTTAAACTACCAGAAGAAAGCTGAAAGAAATTAAATGAACTAAACAAATGGAATTAGCTGAAAAGGCTAAATTTAGCATAAAACCGCTAAAAAGTAGCTGAAAAAGTAGAAAAAGTTAAAACTAGCAGAAATAAATGGAAAGAAGCATAACAAGCTTAAATTAGTTAACTAGGCTGAAAGCGGCAGAAATTACTTTAAAAACTTGAATTTATCTGAAAACAGCTGAAATTGACTACAAAGTAAAAAATGCTACAAAGTAGGTAAAACAAGCTTAAATTAGCAGAAGAAAGCAGAAAGAACATGTTTTCCCAGTTAGGCTGAAAGCAGCAGAAATGAGCATAAAAAAGTGGAAATTATCAGAAAAAAGAAGAAGCTGAAATTAGCAACAAAAAAAAAAACAGCTGAAAAATAGCTAATAAAAACAGAAAGAAGCTTTAATTGCCAGAATTAGGTTGAAAAAAGTTAAAATTATTGCAAAAAAAAAAGTTGAATTAGCTGAAAAAGTTCAAATTAGCATAAAACAGCTAAATAATAGCTGAAATAGCAGAAAAAGCTGAAACCTGCAAAAAAATAAGCTGAAAGGAACACAACAAGCTGAAATTAGCTGAAAGTAACTGGAGGGGGTGTGGGGGGGAGAAGTTACAATTTGCACATGGAAAGCTGAAAGAAGCTGAACCTGACCAAAATGTGAAAGGAGCTAAAAAGGTTGTAAACAGATCTAAAGATCTGAAGGATGTCACAGCAGGATTTTCTTGAAAGAGCTGAAAGTTTTGAGTTATGATTTGATGAAATGGCACAAAACTTGTGGAACAAGAAAGTTGCTGAAAAACATACGGAAGCAGAGTTGTGTAAAAAGAAAGAGTTCTATTTCAGTCTGTGTCCAAGTAATGAACTGAATCCACACTTTTATTTTGGATTCCATTAGTCTCAGCATTTCACTTGATTTTTTCTCTCCACCATATTTTATTCAAACAGTAAAAAAAAAAGGTTGATTGACTGAGGCAGTCAGATGAACACGTTCTGCAGCTGCCAACAGTCCAGTTGGGCTCATCTGGGACGAGCCTCCTTAATTAAAGCTTAACGCCTAAACAAAGTATCTCGTTTCTCCAAACGCACAAAGAACGACTTCGTGTTGCACCTTCCAGGCACCGACTTGTTTTCTCAGAACCTTGAAATGTTTTTTTCTCTCTCTTTTTCCTCGACAACAGTCACTCTCCTTTTTCCCCAACTGCGCCCATTTCTCAGTACATTCTGGGTATGCGGCGTGATTACACAGGACAAGTCAGATTCAGATTATAAGCAAGCATGTGGCCTTGTGTTGGGTTCTGCAGACACACTGTCAAGAAGAAGAAGAAAACCTTCATGTAGTGGAAACTAACAATCAAAGCATTTACATGAAAGTATTTCTGCACGTGGTGGGAGGTTCGACTTTGAAACAGTAATGGAAAAAAGATTTACAAGAACATTTCACTCCAGAGGCTGTTTTTCTTCAAATCTGCAGCGAGCTTGACGTTTATAATAATACTTATAATTACACCTTTTATAGGATAGTAAACATGCTAAACAGCAGCCGAGAGTTTTTCATAAACAAAGAAGATTTAGTAAGAATAAGTCATTTAAAGGTTGATTTCACAGTGACCACGTTGGGAGAGCTTCTGAGCAGAGCCTGCTTTTTTTTTTTTTTTTTTATTATTTTAAGTGAAACATGACATCATCATCCGAGCACAAAAGAACTTTGTCATCTTGTTATAAAGCACAGATGGCTGCGTCCTTTGGCACAGCTTTGGCTCAATTAATAATAAACCAAGCCGAACGTGTCAGGTTGGTCTAACGCAGACAGAATGTCAATCTTTGTTATCTTTAAATATTAAATTAGAACATCCTGCAGGCTTGTGCATTCATTTAGCAAACAATCACAAGACCCTTGTTAGGACAAGCGCTTGACACGTGCAACACTTTTGCATTTAGCATAGGATTAAAGCCCTCCCAGATTTAAACTGAAGCAGAAATGATTAGTTGTTAACTATTAGCTGCTGCTCAATAAACTCTTTGACGTCATTCATTGACCTCGAGACCAAAAAAACAACAAAAAAACAACTGCATGTGTGGACATTGAAAAGGATGTCAGATCTTATTTGTGTTTTTATTGACGTAAATTAATTCAAAATGTGAATATTCTTGCACTCCAAATGCAAGAAGCTCCTAAGGGGAGTTAAAGTGTGAACTCTTCCTTTACCTCAGCTTTATGGCTTTCTAGGATTGTCCTTATGAGGAGCACTCGCTCAGAAACATAAAATGAAACGCACGCGCAATAAAAACCAACTCTCGTTTCTTTTTTTTTTAAACAAAAGCACAATTGAGACAGTTTTTTTTTTCTGCGTGTGAGCCAGAAAGGCATATTTGTTCAGCGACATCCAGCAGAGATAAAGTCCACAAGACTTCTTAGAAAACAAACTCATTCCAGGATTCCTGGGAAAACTCCCCTCTTTGAGAGCAGCAGCACTTTTTTCTCTTTGGTTAAAAAAAAAAAAAAAAAAAAAAAAAACTGTCTGTGGTTCTGGTCCAGCATGGGGGGCATCAAAAACACTACAAAAAAGAGATGGTTCAAATTATAGACTTGGAGAAAGGTTTTGAAAAGCTTGGCTCTGAACATCCCTCAGACTTCTAACAATCAGGGAAGCCAACACTAGTTTGGTCCAGTCGTAGTAAATGTGGTACCTACTGTGGAGCCAAGGCGCAGACATCCAAGACCTGGAAGCAAATGTGAGACAACAAGTGGTCTAAACCACACTTTCCTAGACGGAGAAGGCAAAATTAAAGCAGAACAGCTCTGTAGTTCAAAAACAACTGCAGAATAAAAGCTCTGAACCTCCACGAAAAGCTGCAGCCGTATTTTTCCAAACAGGATCGAGGGAAATCTATATTACTGGAAATAGCCTGTGTGCATTCCTATTATCTTTAATGCCGAGGCGGCGCGTTTCCCAGAATGAGGGCTCTGTCAGGGCCGCCCGGCGGGGCGGAGCCAAGCCCCGCAACAATTCCTGGAAAGCCAGTAGGCAGAAGCGGCCGCGCACGCGCTGCCGATTCCTGGGAGAGACCGCGCGCGCGAGAGAGCGCGCGCACGCGTTCGCTTTTCAGCGAAGCCCCGTCCGTCCAGCTACAGAAGGTAGCTAGGTACAGACGGACGCGATTCAGGGAAAGCGGCGGGAGCGGCAGGCGCGGCGGCTGTGACGTCAGAGGCAGCGCCGGCGCAGTACCGAGAAGCGACTTCTAGGAAACGGTAAATTTTAAAAGCCAAGCCTTTCGCCTCCGTCCTTCACACGTCTGGACCCCGTCGTGGAGACAACACACTCCGACGCCGCTGTGGAAACCTGAACGTCTCACAGCTTATTAGTATTATTATTGTATTTTTATTGACCTGCTGCGCCTTTTACACGCAGAGTCGCTGTTTTTTTTTTTTTTTTTAATTTAAACCAGATCAGCGACACGACAGGATATTTCCCCGGCTCTTTCGTGTCTTACAAGCTCCTTTTTATTTAAACATAATATAAAAGCCGCTGTTTCCGAGCTTCTCTTATGGTTTGGTTATTATCTGAAGAGCGGATCTAACAGGATTTTTCCACCTCCCAGAGGATTATTAGTATGATTCTTTGTGAACGCGGGTGAGTAGACTTCTCTTTGTTTCCTTGAATTTCATTTCATACTTTGGGGCTTATCAGAAAAAAAATCCACCCCATCTATGACGTTAATAATAACTCATTTCTGTTAGGCGTCTGCCCTGAAATAAAGTCTAAATTATAAGCATAACAGGCCCAGAGCAAAACTGAAGTAAAGTGACTTCTAGTGAAGGATCAATACAAACAGAGTACTTGGATTGTTTTGGAGAGCCTTATCAATAAATGCGATCACAACACAAACAAGAAACAGTGATTGTCGTCATGGGGGGGTTGGGGTAAATCTAATAATGTGATTAAAGCTTGGTTTATAATCGAGATGAATGTTTTCCTCTCGTTTCCAGCCCCAGAACTCTGAACACTGAAGGCCCCCGGGGTATGAGGGACGGAGCCATCCCCCCTGTCTCTTGCCTTCGAAGCACATCTCAAGTATGGGACCCCGTAAAGGAGCTGACAGCAATTGGCCTGAACCTGTGCTATCTAGAAAACTCAGGTACAAAAATAAGATTATTTTAAAGTGTTTTTATCTGAATGTCCCCCTCCTCACTGGTTAATTCCTGGTGTGGGCTCAATCTGCTGGACGTGCTTCTACTCGAGTGCTTCAGGCTGCTGTGTGTTTATTTAGTGCAACTCTGTATTTCATCAACGTTCTAAAAAGCAGCCGTTGTTTGGTAAATGACACAAAGACTAACATTTAGGGGTGCGTGTGTGTGCAGGATGGTACTGGGGAGCTCTAACGGCAGCTCAGGCCCACGCTGCCCTCCAAGGAGCATCAGAGGGGACCTTTCTGGTACGGGACAGCAGCCACCCCATGTACATGCTCACCCTGACGGTCAGGACTGCACGCGGCCCCACGAGCATACGGATCCAGTACAGTGACACCCGCTTTTTACTGGACGCCAGCTCCCCGGCCCGCTCCAGCCTCTCGTCGTTCGCCGACGTGCCCAGCCTGGTGCAGCACTACATGGGCGCGGAGAGGAGAGCGGAGGAGCAGAAGGTGAAGGAGGAGGAGGACTCGTGGAAACCGTCGGAGCACACGGTTCAGGACATGCCCGTGGTGCTGAAACTGAAGCGTCCGGCGTACATATCCTGGAGCCTCCCCTCGTTACAGCACCTCACACGCCTCGTCATCAACCGGCACACCGACTGCCCAGACGAGCTGCCAATCCCCCGACCCATGCAGCGTTATTTAAAGGAATATCCCTTCAAGGTATGAAGAGGGGGCCGGGGGGGCAGTGGATCTGACCTCGTTTGGCTGAACTTATTTAAGGGAAGAAGAAGAAAAAAAACTATCAAACAGGTCATTTGTGCCTGTGGAGGCCAGTCTCAAGAAAATGTTTCAAGTTCAGACTGACGTGTTGAGGCCTGGGTGGAAAGTACTGTAACGGGAATTACTTTAAAGAAGAGCGTGGAGTTTGAACATCACAGCTCAGTACATACATATTGTTTCTAAGAAATACACAGACTTCATTGAGACATATTTTATGTCTTTTTATTTGTTTTGTTTTCTCTGCGAAGCATTTTGTACTTTTTACATGTGTAAATATTTCTATTAAAACACCCACTTTGACAAACAAAGTTGCCACGGCGTACGCACGTCTCTGATTTCGTCCTTGCGCGTCGCAAACGGCGCGGACAGAAGCCGGCGCGGACGATCGCACGCCGGCTGCTCTCGTGACGCCGGTTGCGAAACGTTCTCACCGCCGATCACCTTTGAAACACAAAAAAGACCCTGTGGCCTTTGAGCTTTTAATTTTTGTGAGAGGACGGCAGATCGTGTGGGGAAGTGAAAAGGCCACGTTGCGAGTGCGCACGAGCGTTTTTGCTCAACAATGCATATGGCCTGCATCTGAGTCAGCGGGGTGGACAAGCGGAGGGGAGGACCATTCATCAGCCGATTCACAGAACTACTGAATGCTTCCTGGGAGGAGTGAGGCGGATTCTGAGAGGCAGCGTTCTAAGAAAAGCTTCGGTAATTACCTTCAGGTCTGAGTCTGCTTTTGTGCCGTGGTGCACACATTTTTATTGTGGGACGGGGTGTGATCACATGTGTAACCAGGTGAAAAGTGCAACCGTGAGATGAGCGAGTATTTGACGTTGTGCCAGTTGTAGATTTTTTTGTTTTGTTTTGTTTATGGGGTTGTGTGTGTGTGTGTGTGGGGGGATCATATTAGAGCCTGCTTGGTGGGGGTGGGGGCAGCAGAGGCGACCTGAGCTAAAGCCAGTGTAATAGGATCTCAGTTTCTCAATCCTGATCCAGTGTGACATCCTCGTTTGACTTCTTTCTGCAGGATGCAGAATCGTGGTCTAAATAAACAAACCAGAAAAGATGACACAGATATGAAGGATGCAGAACCTAAAAAATAAATAAATAAAAATCACAATGTTGGATTTTCTGCACACAGACCTGCCGCTGACGTCGTGTCGCGTTTCCAAGTACTGCAGCTCTTCCACGTTCGCCTCCACCCACCGTCGAATGAGCGGGGGGTGCCTAGGGTCCACCTCCAAGTAAACACGACTGTTTATCAAGGGGACGGACGACACAAAAGGGATTAAAATTTAATTAAAATGAAGGGACAGGATTATCAGAAGTGACCTTGAGATGAGCGCATGTGCCTGGAACTGGATTCACGAGAAGACTCTCAGAAAAGCTTAACTCGTTAAAGATGCAACACGATACTTGTGTTTTTTTAAGCGCTCGCTGCGTCCGGGACAAGTCGCCACCGCCGTTAGGTGTGTGTGTGTGTGGACACACAAACATTGTGGTTTCTTACCCTTGATTTAACAGGATGAGTGGCGCTAGAGTTAAAATCTGTTTGATCACGTTTAGGCCATCTTCACCTCCGTCTAAAGCAGCAGGATCTTCATATCTGCAAGAAAAAAAAAACCAGTATATGAGCGTAATGAATTCACAAGATGCAATATTTAAATTAAAAAAAAAATCTGAGAGGTATAAGTTGCATTCAGACAAATTATTCCCACTTTTTTTTGTATTTCTAAAGGTAGATTACAGGTCGTCCCCGAGTTAAGAACGGGTTCCGGACCTAAGGACCGTTCGCAGCTCGATTCTGCCGTAAGTTGGAGCCGAACGCACATGGCGCCGTAAGTCCGGATTTTCGGCCGTAACTCGAAACTGAAACCACATGGCGAACAGTAACGGCATTTTAAACACGTTTTTTCAATGTAAAACAACTTAGAACGCCGTTTTAATGTGTTTCTAAGCAGTTAGCTAACAAA
>JARVGV010001459.1:19108268-19118456 GCA_031762435.1 Hypsolebias longignatus | reverse complement strand
GGATTATTGATCGTACATCGTACAGAGGGCAAAATTATCGTACAAATACGATAATTATCGTACACCTGGCAACACTGAATCTTATCGAGTTATACAGTGAAAATTGTGAGAGAAACTCATTTTTAGTTGCAGCCGCACTGAATTCTAAGTGTTTGCAACGGAGTGACCAGCAGATCATGCAGCTTCATTTTTCTTGGTCAGTCTTTAAAAACCACAGCCCGTTTTATGTGCAAGCATTGGGAAAAATATGTTCCAGTCTTTGCACGTTCTTTTGTTGCCCATTTCTACCCACAGCTGTCTTCATTTGCACCTACCTTGGTAGCCATCCCTGCATTTATGATTTAATCTACTGGAGTTGTCTTCTTTTTCACCTTCTTTTGGATGATCCCTCTTCAGGGGTCACCACAGCAAGTCATCCTCCTCCATCTCACCCTGTCCTCTGCGTCCTACCTCCATGACTTCTAACTGCATCCATATCTCTTAGACTGCCCTCTTTTTGAAACTAGGATTAAAACCAACTTTTTAGCTACTTATTACTTCTCATCAATGTGGATTTTAGACCTGGAACTGTTTTCTGTGAGATGAGAGCTTTTGTGCAGGTGTCAAAATTAGGGGTCGGCCGGTTGATTTCCTTAATTTTGGGAGATCAGAAATCGGCCGATACATGATAAACCGATTTTACTGATTTCCTGTACAGTAGTTTTAACAACAATTGTCTAAACTTCATTTTAGAGCACTAACTCATGGCCAGTTAAAACAAGTTTGTATTGTTTATAGGATATTGCTCAAGGGTATGTTCAATAAAATAAGATTGGAAAAAGGAATGTGCATTGTGACCTTATAACACCTGACAGTGTCACTTATAAACAAAATCGGTATCGGCCAAAATTAGAATGGGTAGGCCAGACTTTTTAGAGATTGGTGATCGGCCAGAAAACTGCAATCGGTGCATCCCTAGTCAAAATACAACTCTTGTTCTCTTGTGAAGTGTTTTATCTAAGCAAAATTTGAAGTTTATTGCTCCATTTGCACTGCTCCTAATCAGGCTCTGCTCAGCCCTGCACAGCCTGGTTCACCTGGACTTCAGCATTAAACACAGCGTTGTCATTATTGTTTTAAAAATCTTAAAAATAGATTCAGCAGCTGCGCCACGTCCCGAGAAATTGCAAATGGCGGATCGGTGAAAAGTTTCTGATCCAGTGACTCCTCCCCCTGACCATCAGAATCCAGCATTCACGTTTCGGTCCGGACTCGGCTCGACTGAGCTCGCTCGGTCCCACCAGAGAAGCAGGGACGAAAAGAGGACTCGAATCAGCCTCAAATCAGCTAAAATACTAGCTAAAGCTTTGATGAAAAAGGTTCTTTCCATGGCAAGGTGCCCATAGTTGGGGCTGAGTAGGAGCAGTGCAAATGGGGCAAAGTTTATGAAATATCTGCAATGACTGGATCTTTTTGGCTTTTGTTTAGTTGTATGGATGCCTTTAGTAACAAGCATGTTCTGCCTTGCTGCTTTTTCTGTTTACAACTAGCACAGCATGCAACAAGTTACTAAAACTATGGGACATGCACATCACACCAAGACAAAACTACACAACCCCCACCCCCTGCATGGCAAGCAGCGTGATCAGTTTTGTTGGGGAAAGCAATTCTTAAGCCCAAGAAGAGCAAGTATAAACCAGGTGTCCATAGACCGACATTTGGAGCATAACACAATTGGATGAAGAAAACAAATGGGGTTGTATAAGAGTGCAATGGTTTAACATTAGCTAATGTAGCGTTCTGTCACATGGTCTGATTATTTTTTCTTTCTAGGAAAGCACTATTAGTGCCCTGAGACGACTTCTGTTGTGACATGGCTCTATATAAATAAACTGAATTGAAATTTATAATCCTAAAAATTGAAAAAAAAGTTGCTGTTGTTTGACATAGCCTGGAGGAAGACCTCTGTCCTTTTGTCCATACGCTGTTCTGTGACTGATGTGTCTGCTCATAAGATCCAGACTATCCCATTCGGGAATAAACTGAAGATGTTGTTTGACAATGAGAAGATTTAGTCTCTGATTGACACATTTTGTCAGCCGTCACTTTAGGGAGTTTGTATGCCAAGAAAGTGTTGGTGTATTGAAGAAGTCCAACATCACAAGACGTTCTTTTTAACCATCACTAAAACTGTGCTAAAAACTTGTCATAATCAGAAAGGGGGGGGGGGGTGCAAAAATGTATTTAATATTTTATACAGGAAAGGTCAACTGTCCACAAATCACAACCCAAAGTTACACCTGTGTTGCATTCAAATCGAACAGAGCAACTCATTTTCTCACTGTAGTGTTCGTAGAATAATAGAGTACATTAAATTTAGGTGGCCAGGAAACTATTCCCATGTTTTTATTCAATGTCTGCGTCTTTGATTGCTTCAACTCAGTGTGGCTTAAGACAAAAGGTGGGTTGCCCACGTCTGATCTAACATTTTCAAACTTGTCACAGAGCAAACTGCAGGTGTGTCACAGGAAGCAGCAGCATTAAACCTTTAACCAGTGTCTGATAAGACATGATTTTTATTTGTGGGCTGTTTATGTTTCAGGTGCTGGCCTTGATAAGCAGTTGAGTTTCTGGCCACTAAGCAGAGTGGAAGCTTCAACTGGAGGTTAATTATGTCTTGTCGCTAAAATGGGAGGAAGTGGATCCAAAGTCAAAGGAGTCTGGCCTTTCTCAGGCAGTGGAGGCGATTCAGGAAATGAGGGAAACGAGCAAACTTTGGCCCGCCTGAAAGGTTCCAAGAATGCAACGCCATTTGTTTTCACAAGGAGGAGGTAACGATAAATAAATCTTTTTATTTTAAAATGTGCATTTTTTTTATATATATATTTTGTTTGTTAGAGCTAGAACAAGTTCCAATGACAAGTGTCCCCTCAGAAATGTGCAAGTTAATTATCACACCATAACAGGTTTTCTTTTCATCTTGACAGCATTACCGATTCTACAGAATTGTACAAACTTTCCTTTTTTTTGTAGCAAAAAATGTTAACAGAGAAAAGTGGTAATAGTCTGCAAGTTTACCTGTTTCTTTTTTCAAAATAAATGAATCTTTTTAAATTAAATCATTTTCTAATATAAAACTATTGATTTTTCTGTAGCCTCAGCTGTTATTGTCAAATGATTGTATTTCAGATGGACGGGGCTTTTGTGTGCTCTGTGCATGTTTGACTCAAGTTGTTGAGATACTGTATTGTTGTTTCTTCCAGTTTGTTGTGCTGTTTTAGATCATTTGGTCACCAATATGGAAACAAAAAGCTAGAAAAGTAAAAGAAGAGCCTGTGCGAAGCTGTCAGCTTGCAAAGACAACACTTTTTAGTATAAAGGATACACTCCTATGTCACTGTTTTATGAGGCACTTCTTTGCTCATCACATGTTAGAAAAAACTCTGCAGTTACACAAACTACATAGAAAAGCAAACAAGCTAGTTTGCATGTTTCCAGAATATTGTTTAATGAAGATGATTACCCTAAAGACAAGCAGAACAGAGACTGTTCGCTGCAAACCCACTTTTCTAGTTCTGAAAATCTTGGCCCGTTTTGATTTCTTTCTCTTTACATTTTGGTAGCTTGTAAAAATATAGCCCAGATTTTATTTTCTGGATCTCTTTGATTATTTATTTCTTTATTTGAGTTTTGTTTACTGTGTTGCTCATACAGCTTGCACTTGTTATCAGAGTTATTTATGTCACTCAGCAGGATGTAATCCACAGTCTTATAACAGTGCTTGGATGTAACCACAGCATGAGACATGTCTGATAATATATTTGACAGGATTATGCTCATAACTTGCATAGATACTGTTGCAGGTGAGCATCGAATCAGATGCAGTAGTCCCTCACTTATCGCGGGGGTTACATTTCCAGACAACCCCGCGATGGGTGAAAATCCGTGAAGTAGGGACGTTCAATTCATTTTAGTATTTATATATATTTTAAGGCTTCATAAACTCTTCTCACACTCTTGCAATGTTCTTAACAATGTTCTAAACTCTAAACGCTCTAAAAGAGAACAGCTAAAGAAAGCAGACAGACTGATGCTACTGTTACTGAGCCAATCAGCGCCCGGGGTCAGAATCACCATCAGGAGCACCGGGACTCGGTTCGGTTCAGGTCGCGCTTGATTATAAAAAAAAAAAAAATCCATGCCATTCACTCTGGTATCCGCCTCACAGAAAAGATGCTGCAGTTTTGACGTTCGCTCCCTGTCTTGGCAGTTCCCTCTACTACGATGAGGATGGTGACCTCGCCCATGAATTCTACGAGGAGACGGTGGTGACGAAAAATGGCAGAAAAAAGTCCAAGTTGAAGAGGATCCAGAAAAATCTGATTCCCCAGGTGAGCTGGGGGGACACAGGGTGACGGTGGTGTTTTTTTTTAAGAACTGTTTCAGTGTGAATCTGTTTATCTTTCAGGGAATCGTGAAGCTCGATCACCCCTGCATTCATGTAGATTTCCCCATCGTCCTCTGTGAAGTGTGAGAAGGTGCAGCGGACTGATGATTTGCAATCAGAGCAACATTCTGTTCCAGTCAGAGGCTTCGTGATGAAGGCTGGACTCCTGGTTCAGAAACAGAAAAGTTAAAATGCTGTGCTGACTGAAATATTACCCAGAGCTGTGGTCATGGGGTGCACTGTTCAATGAAAACACATTTTGACATTCACAAGTGTAGTGATGGTTCAACTTATGTTCCCACTAACCAGCTGTGATGTAGAATATTGTACATTGTTTTTTTTCTTCAAGTTTTTATTTTATTTTTTTATTTTGTCAGTGTGAAAAGGCTTTAATGGTTCTTACCTTGTGTGCGATGTTGAGTGTTACATGGTGCAGATTTTTCCTTGTACGTTGGTTTTGTTTGAGTGAACATGTCGAAGAAAGATTCTAGGGTGGATCCATTACAGGTGCATCTCTAAAAATTAGAATATTGTGGAAAAAGTTAAATTTTTTTGTCAACCATTCATGAAGTTAAACTCGTATCGAGTCACTGCGTACGGAGTGAAATATTTCGTGTAATTTTGATGATTATATCTTACAAATAATGGAAAAAACTAAATTTAGTGTCTCGGAAAATTAAGAGTATTCCACAGCCAGCTGTTGTATCTTTGTCAGTGTGGACAGGAGACAAGTCCTGCTGGAAAATGAAATCAGCATCTCCATAAAGCTCGTCAGCAGAAGGAAGCATGAAGTCTTTAAAATGTCCTGGTAGATGCTGCGTTGACTGTGGACTTCAGAAAACACAGTGGATCAACACCAGCAGAGGACATGGACTCAAACCATCACTGACTGTGGAAACTTCACTCTGGACTTCAAGCAACGTGATTCTGTTCCTCTCCACTCTTCCTCCAGACTCTGGGACCTTGATTTCTAAATGACATGAAAATGTACTTTTATCTGAAAAGGCATTGGATCACTGAGCAACAGTCCAGTTCTTTTTCTTCTCAGCAGGTTAGACTCTTCTGACATCTGGTTCAGGAGTGGCTGGACTTGAGGAATGAGACATTTGTAGCTCATGTCCAGGAGTTAATCAGCTGATTAGGGTGTGACATCATGAGTTTATAGTGAACCTTGTCACAATATTCTAATTTTCTGAGACACTGAATTTTGATTTTTCATTATTTGTTAGTCATAATCATCAACATTACAAGAAATAAAGGCTTTATTTCACTCTGTGTAATTAATCTATGTACAAAGTATTATATGTTTCACTTTCTGAAGTTGACAAAAAAAATTAAACTTTTTCATGATGCTCTAATTTTTTGAGATACATCTGTAGTATAAATACTTCTCAGTTTATTTCTTCCGTACTGTGAATTTAGATGCCTTAGTATTTTAGTTTGATAAGCCTTATGGCTTTCACACACACCTGTACTCCAAAAGCTTCCCCAGTGAAACCATCAACGAGTTGTTTTGCCAGTAATTGTTTTTCACATGTTAAAAAGGTCAGAAGCTTCTCTACACTCAGAGTAGATGTAACATTTGAATCCAGCATTTGTTAGTAATAATCACAATTTGTCTAGAAGCAAATGCTTCAGCAATGTGTGTAAACATTTTTCATCTCCAAACTGTACATTTTTTATTTGATAAAAACTATCAAGCATATCAACCTTTGTTAAAACATCTAATAAATTTTATTTTGTATAAATGTTGTAAAAACACAAGATCCACATCATGAAGAAAAAAACAGATATATTTTTAACAATGTTTCCACATAAGACATAAGTGGTTCTTGCCCATTGATTCAGATAAATCATTTTAAAATAGTTTTTTAAGTCTAAATTGTCTATGTTTGAGTCAGAGGACATTCAAATTATGACAATAAAACAGAACAGCTCATACTATAGCTATACTGTATTGCTCCCTTTAGAAAATAGTGAATTTATATCTCAATCCAAGCAACAGGTTTCGTTGAACCGTTTCCAGCATGTGTACATTTTGGATTAAGACGTTTTGCAAGAATAAATCCACCGTCTTCATATTGTAGAAATAGTTTAATGCTGCCATTAAAAGGGTAGAACTATACTGTTTGGGTAAATTCAGCCTTCAGTGTAGATGATGTCTCAGAGCCTGCAGGGTTACCACAGGACATTTTTATTGATCCTGTCACAGCAGATGTATTATTTTGGGCTTTTTCCGGAATGGCTAATGGAATAAAAAGTGTATAAACATGGCGCTGGCCTCTATAATCAGCAAGGCATACTGAGCATTATGACTTTTACAATGTAGAACAATGTGTTATTCTTGGAACCATAATGCAAAGCTGTAACTTTATTCATATACAGTAATTGCATTTGCAGGGACCCAACCGTCCCTGGGAGGCTTTTGTGTGACAGCTGTTGGATAAAGAAATGACAGATTGCAACAATATTAAAAGTGCACACATAAACTTAGTGCAGGTGAGGTTCATCTGAGGTGCCACCTATTTGAGCACTGAGCTTATGCTGTTCATACAAGACCAAGTGATGTCCTCAGATGTACGCCGTCTCAGCTCTGCACCTCTCCTGATCTGCCTCGTTGAGGTCAGCTGTATCCCACACACTTAGCGTGTAGCTGCATAATATTTGAGCTGGAAAGCTCTCTGTGGTTTGACATGTACTTGAAATGGATGTCTTGACTCCAGCTTCTGAGTATAAATAACAGTCTTTGTTTGGCTTCTACTTGTTATATGTAAAAAGATCCAGCTGTTGCTTCAAAGGGGGAGAGAAGGTCAGATCAGGAAGACCCCTGAGCTCACATTGCACTGCACCTCATCAGCGTACGAGTGTGCATCAGCTGTAGACGCCCTTTCAATCATGTCTCTGTTAATTTTGGTCTTTCGTTGTGATGAGTCACTAATGGCTCTGAACATAACAATTGTCTGAGGTATTCTTTTAATATCTGTGGGAATATCAGAAGCCATGACTGCTTTTAATTTAGTATTTTTAGAAGACATCATCCTGATTTCAAGTTTCCTCATTGTTTTTTTTTTTCCCTGAAGCTCGGACATTTTGTTACAGTTTTCCCTTTTTTGTTTCCTTGTGCATTTTCAGCTGTCCATACATGCGCCATCAGAAACGGGGGATGTGAACACTACTGCGTGCAGGAGTCTGCTTCTCATTTTCGCTGCCGCTGCAAGCCAAATTACGAGCTGGCAGAGGATGGCAAGCACTGTAAACGTGAGTGCCCATGTTTCCAATGTCTTTAATAAACCTAACAGCAAACGGAAGACAAAAAGGAACAAAATGGAACGTGAAAGTCTGAGTGAGGATAAAAAGCCAGTAAACCAGAATTCTGGAAGATTAGAAAGGTGCGACTGCAGATTTAGTTGAAACATTAAACAAAAGCATAGTCTGCCTCTGCTGCCAATTGTAATTATCTCTCAGGATGTCTGAGCTGGCACCTGATCAACCATCACTAAAGAGATACAGCGTCAGGTTGGAATGAGCAGCAGTGATTTTTATTGTTTTTCTTTTATGCATTTTTTTCCCCAAAATTATTCTAATTTTCTTGCATCTTTTTTCATCTCGCTGTGTTTATGATTCTCCAAAGATGGAAGAAATTACACAAGTTGTGCTGTATTTAAATGGCGGCCTTTCAAGTGCTTTTACTTTGTAATTGCTAGCTCGGAAACAGCTTCCTCTAATTTTTGCAGAGCTGAAGGTTCTCATTGCGGACGCCAGACAGGCTTGCACAAGTTAAACATGCACCGAACTGTGCATGGAGAGAGAGGGCGAGAGGTAAAGACGAGGCTGAGGTGAAATGTGGGAAGATTTAAAACTCTCCACATGCTGTACATTTGAGTGCAGAACACTCAGGTTTTGCAGATTTCTACCGCGCCTGAAGCATTTCCACTGAACGATGTGCATTTGTGTGTGTGAGTGTGCCAGCCTGTTTGTGTTGCAGTGCAGAATTTGTGCGCGGATCAGAATGGAGGCTGCATGCATCAGTGTCGGGTCGTCGGAGGAAAGGCTCAGTGTGGCTGCACGGTCGGCTTTAAGCTGGCGGAAGATGAGAAAACCTGTGAAGGTAGATTCACCACATATGCTTACAATATTATCCGAGGTGCATAAGTAGCTTAAAGGAAAACTTCAGTGATGAGGAAAAAGAGAAAAAACATTCAAACAGCTGCTGAATGGGTCCTCCATTAACAAGCTCTGTTTAAAAAGGTAATATATAAAAGAAATATGACCTGAAATAATGAAAACTGTTAACTTTTAAATAAAAAATATGGATAATCCTGCAGTCAGTGTGTGGTTAGGATCAGCTAACACTGTGCAGGTACACCAATATATTTTAGACACGTGATTTGTGATAACTATAATTCAGATGTCATTGAACCGCATGCATTAACCTTTCCCCCTCGTTGTTCCTCAGATATCGATGAGTGCAAGACAGGAGAGGCCAGCTGTGCTCACAGCTGCCACAACACTCTGGGATCTTACGCGTGCGTTTGCAACACTGCGTATGAGCTGGGATCGGATGGAAAACAGTGTTACAGTCAGTTTAAATCCACACGTGGGCTTTGTATGTGTAAAACCTCAGACTTGGCTGAAAGAAAATATTTTACGACGCGCTTTCTGATCCTGCTGTGAACTTAAGGAATTGAGATGGAGATTGTGAACAGCTGTGAGACCAGCAACGGCGGATGTTCGCACCACTGCCACCATTCGACCAGCGGGCCCGTTTGCAGCTGTAACCATGGTTACCAGCTAGATGACGACCTCAAAACCTGTGTTGGTAAAAGGCTCTAATACACCCACTGATGTTTGATTAAATCATTACTTATATTCCCAGCAGCTCTCAATTTAATTGCAGAACTAATTTAGATATTATTCATTTAGAAGAGTTTTTATGGAATGTTGGAAAAAGTAAGTTGGACTTTGGGTTTTGTTTTCAGCACCCATTTTTTCCCATCATATTCTATGTTTTTGTTTAAAAAAAACGCTCTTAAAAACTTTAAATTCTGTTTGAGCAGTTTTATATATTAATGTTTTATATGCCAATACAAACATAGAGTGAACAGATTATTTTTGGACCTTTGTACAAATCAAGCAAACTTTTTACATTAGTGTTTTTAAGGTGGTGTAGGGGCAGGGCAGCCAATTTGGGACCCGAATGTCCCGGGTTCGATCCCCAGCCATTGCACACCTCGTGGTGTCTCTGAGCAGCACACCTCATCCCCAGTTGCTCCCTGGGCGCTTTCAATAGCTGCCCACTGCTCCACCTGGTGGTGGATGGGTTAAATGCAGAGAACCAATTTTGCCATTGTATGTGAACATACAATGACGACACTACATACACATTATTATTAAAAAAATAAATTATCAAAGGATCAAAATATGCAGATAAAGTCACTGCAGTGTTAAGATAATCAATTGAAAGCTACAAAAACTATTAACGGTTTTCAGTCATTGATCCAATTGGAAGACACTCAAACAATCCTCAACTGTTTTTATTATATATCATCTTTAATACCCCGCAATAAGTGAAAAACCGCAAAGTAGGAATAGTAGTTTATTTTACTGTCCATACAGGTGGTCCCCGACTTATGGCGCCATCGACTTACGGTATTTCGGACTTACGGCGCCGCCCCCAGTGACGTCATCAGACCTTACGTTGTCTTTTTTATGCAGCATTTTATGTTTTTTTTTTTTTTTTTTTTTTTTTTGGGTATTTGTAT
>JARVGV010001459.1:19079202-19089343 GCA_031762435.1 Hypsolebias longignatus | reverse complement strand
AGAGGACAGAGTGAGGTGGAGGAGGATGACTCGCTGTGGCGACCCCTGAAAAGGGAAAAGCCGAAAGAAGAAGAAGTTAGAGTCTGAGGTACCAGTAATGTTGAAACTGAATTTTGGTATAATATGTTTTTGTTGCTCCCAGTCAATAAAAGTTCTGTTTCAGAGGAAAACGTCAGTGACTCACTCCTAAATTGGACGCCAAAGGCTGCTGTTCTGATGGAAGCGTACAGCAGCTTCTTACCCCTTCCCCATGTAATTACAGGGTGCAGTTATTCAAGTTATTTTTACTACTATAATGAGTTGAGCAAAGCTTACGCATAAATTTGGACATGGAGGAGTTCATTATGGCTTCTCATGATTGGCACTTCAAGGAGAACTCTGTGGCCCCTTCAAGTGTCCTCAGAAAACTTTGAGTTGTGCTTACATGTTTGTACTGAAGGGTCTGCACCATTTGCATATAGAGGTGGTCTGAGCCGGTGGAGCCCACATGGCTGATAAAAACACGGGGTTGTTTTGATGCCAACGTATGAAGTTGTGAGGATTGTGCTCCCTTGTGTTTGTCTCCCCCTTGTGGTGTGTCCCAGTTTCTGCAGGCCTCTGTTTTCTCCTTCATGTAATCAGTTCCTCCTCTCCCACCTGTTGCATCGCCCAGGTGTTTGTATTTTTGCCCTTGTTAACGTCACTAAGTCTGTGCGCGGCCTTGTCTGGGCATTGTATCCTGTTCGTGTCTTGTCTCTGCCACCCTCCTGTGTTCTTTTAAGTTTGCTGCATGTTAGCTTTTGTTTTTATATACAGTACACACGTATACAGTATGTTCAATTCTAAGTCCCATGTTGTCTGAGTCTTGCCCGCAAATGGGTTCGAAGCACCAAAAAAATGCAACAGAAGTAAAGGATGAAATCATTAAATTGGCTGAAAATGATGAATTTCTTGCTGGGTGTCATTTTATTTATTTTCTGTTTTGTTGGTATTGTTGTATATACACCTATATGTTGACCTGTCCAAGATGATCCAGGGGTGGGCAGCATTCCTCCCCACCCAGAGGGCCAAATATTAAAAGTGATCGAAGGAAGTCAGTTTGAAAATACAGTACATTTGCTTTAGGACCGATAATCTGGAAGACTTTACTTGCAGCAGTTAGCATGCTTGATTAAAACACGTCTCATTACTTTTTAGGAATGAAGACAAACTTTCTGAAAAAATTGGCTCTTGTGACAATACATTCATTTAAAGAAAGATAGAGAGATAGATATAGAGACAGATATCTCTATTTGCTTTGTGGAGCCTTTGAAGTTCAGTCTAGTTCTGGAAACAGCAACTACAAAAAAAAAAAAAAAAAGTTTTAGTTTATCTTGAATCTAAATCTCCTTTTGACACAAATCTGTTCAAAACATTTACCGTAAATTAAAACGTACGTTTCACTGATAAAATGCAGGTTTTCATCAAAATTTCAAAATGTTTTATTTTTATTTAGGAATTTTGGGGCCAAGATGGAGATTCTCCGGGGGCCACTTTTGGCCCTTGGGCCATATGTTGCCCACGTCTGCTCTAGTCTAACAACGGCTGTGTATGGGCACCAACTCCCCGTGATCCTCACAGAATATGTGGGTAAAAAAAATTGACATTTTTATTGTCAGTTAATGATACTTAAAACAAGGATTAACATGGTAAAACAAAACAAAACAAAACAAAACAAAACAAAAAAAAAACCACGACCCTGTAACTTTAAGACTAACTCAAACAATTTGCATGTTACTTCTCATTTGTTGGTGGAAATCTGCTCCGCTCAGATTGGTTCACATTTTTTCCTTTTCACTTCCTTTTTTCCTTTCCTGCTTCAGTCACATGACAGGACTTAGTCTCTTGAACAGACTGTTCAAAATCCCTCTCCAGCTGTAAACCACGTAAGTCTGTGTTTTAGTGTGAGGTGGTGCTTTCTGAATTTTCTGTTGTTTATTTTTACACACAACATGAAGTTATTGCTTGTTTGTAGTTCAGTTCCACACATTTTTGTGGTTATAGGAAGTTATTTGTGTTTGTTCACAACCTGCGTTGTTCTGCATTGATGATACCTTTCCAGATGTGTAAACTGCCTATGTCATAGGCACTAATGCACCCCCAAACCATCAGAGAGGCAGTATTTTTGAACTGATGGTCCCTCTCCTCTTTCAGATGACAGATGTGGTGTCAGTGGTTTCCAAAGATATTTTCACAGTTGTGTTTCTCTGACGGCTGAACACGTCACTTTGCTTCAGTCCATTTAAAATAAATAAAGTTTGGCTCAGAGAACACGGCAGCATTTCTAAACGGGTTCATGCTGTTCTGCTTTGCATGATTGATGAAATTCTTCCACTGTTGCATGCAGTTTTTCACAGACTGGTGGACCCCTGCCCAGCTTTACTTCTGAGAGAGTCATTATTTCCAAAATGCTCTTTTTATTCCCAGTCCTGACTGAGTGACGATAGCTCACCGGTCAGTGCTGCGGCCTTATAATTCTGAGGTTGCAAGTTCGAGACCAAGTTGCATCAGGAAGGGTTTCCATTGGGAAACAATTGCCAAACATCTCATGTGAGTTTCTTCACTGCCACCGAGGGGAGCAGCCAAAAGAAAACCAACATACCCAGTCTTCTTACTGGCCTGTTTCTTATTTGTGCTACTTTTACAACCTTTTGTTGCTCCGTCTCAACTACTTAATGGTTGGTGGCTTCAAATCAAAAATATATTTTTTTCCCCCTCCAAAGAAAAGGTACAAATTTATTTGTTTCAGCATTTAATACGTTTACAGTTCACTGGGAATAATGTTGTTTTTTTAAGATTTGTAAATTATTGCGTTCTGTTTGTACAACTTAAACATCCCAACCACAGAATTGTGGTTTCAAAACAAAACCCAAATAAACCCCATTTTGTAATGATTTGTTCCTCTTTGCAGAAATGTGGTCTTTCCATCCTGAGACGCTGATGTTCTTCCATCTGACTGGCCTCATCACGGGGCAGCAGGCTCCATCAAAATTCTCACTTTTTCCTTTCCTCACTGTGTGGAATGCCCCCACTGAGGTCTGCCTCTCCAAGTATGGCGTGGACCTTGACTTGGGGATGTTCAGCATCATCCAGAACCAGAACCAAACCTTTATGGGTGACAACGTCACCATCTTTTATGCTGAAAAGCTCGGCCTGTACCCGAGGTACTCTGACAAGTGCGTGGCTGTTAACGGAGGGGTTCCACAGAACAGCAGCCTTGATGAACACCTCAGAGCAGCATCTGAAAATATCACCACCTTTATGCCTAAAAGAGACTTCCAGGGCCTGGCTGTTGTGGACTGGGAGAGCTGGAGACCTGTGTGGGAGAGAAACTGGGACAGTAAACAGGTGTACTGGGAAGGTTCACGAGCGCTGGTGAAGGCCAAGCATCCCGACTGGAGTCCTGCTCAGATAGAAGTCGCTGCACGGAAGGAGTTCAACCAGTCTGGGAGAAAATTCATGGAGGAAACTTTAAAACTGGGGCAGAAGATGAGGCCGAGTGGTTTGTGGGGTTTTTACGGTTTCCCCAACTGCTACAACTATTACAGCAGCAAAATAACAAATTATACCGGGGAGTGTCCAGCTGTGGAGCTCAAGAGGAACGATGAGCTGCTGTGGTTGTGGAACGTCTCCTCCGCTCTGTATCCTGACGTCTACCTCAGCCTGCAGCTCCGAGGCCTCGGCAGAGAAGTGCTTCTCTATGTTCATCACCGCGTCCTGGAGGCCATGAGGGCCTCGGCTCAGGCGAGCCCGGCGGAGCTGCCCGTCTTCCCCTACGCTCGCGTCGTCTACACCTACTCGCTGGATTTCCTCACACAGGTTAATGCTCTGAAACACCCCGTCGTCATAATCTGATGTACACATTTGATGTTTTGTTTTACCTGCAGGAACATCTGGTTTACACGATCGGAGAGAGCGCTGCAGTGGGCTCTGCAGGGGTGGTGCTGTGGGGGGACAACACTTTCTCTAAATCTAAGGTACAACACATACAGTACGTCTTTAACGTCACATTTACTCTGTGGAGTGCTGCAATATGGATAACCTGTCACACACAACGTGCAGAAACAAATGAGCAGGGGTGCCACCAAAGGGGGGCTGTGGGGGGCAATGGGTCTCAAGCTTTTGTTTGGTGTGCATTTTTATTTTCCAAATTTAATAAATTTGTTATTACCGGGTAGTATAACCTTATATACATTTTAAAAAAATCAGTTTTATTAATCAAAAAACGGAAGTCCTTGTATTTAGCCCTATAGCTCTGCTGCTGTTCCTGTTAACCTTGACTCTGTTGAGCCATAAGTCAAGTCAGTTTTATTGTCATTCACATCACATGTGGTACATGAGGTGGAACAACATTATGTACACAGGGTCCCAGTTACACCCAATAAAATATAAAGTGTAAAAAGAAACAATATAAGGATCTAGGATAATTCTAGGATATACGCAAACACACGTCATAATTAAGACTTAAACAGTCTGTTGCAAACCTCGGGATGGTTTTAGACTCTGACTTTAAGTGTAATAAACAGATTAACTCTGTTCTACAAAAAGCTTTTTCCAGTTAAAGCAGATAGCTAAACTTACGTTTGTGTTGACCAGATCTGACCTGGAACAAACAGTCCATGCATTTGTTACAACCCGACTAGACTGGAACTGGCTTTATTTATGTTGAGGTCAGTCAGGCCGGCGTCCCTGTCACGTCTCCAGCTCATCTAAAATGCTGCAGCTCAGCTATTAACAGGAACTCATAGGTTTGAGCACATTTCACCAGTTTTGCCCTCCCTTCACTGGCTCCATGTGCATAACAGAATACTGTATATTTTAAAATACTCCTGTTGACCTTTAAGTGCATTCATTGTCTTGCACCCTCATACCTCTCTGATCTACTTCAACTATATGTTCCTTCTTGGGCACTGAGATAATCTGATCAGCTGCTTTTGGTTGTACCGAAAACCAGGTTGAAGCTCAGAGGAGTGACAGTTTCTCTGCACACTACGCAACAAATCACGTAGAAAAAGTTTAGGCTGAAGCTAAAACTCACCAGCTCAGGTTTCAAATGTCAAAAGTCACAAGAAAAAAGAAATCTGTCAAAGACGTCAGATTTGGCACTTATCAGTAAATTTATTTGCATTATAACTATATTATATAATTTTAAAAGCCTTAAAGTGATGGGTCATAACTCATTATTCCACCACTTGGCCTCAAAAACTGAAATCAGTTCTCAGTTTACATCTGATAACACAAATGAAGTTGATAAATTTAAGTTTTCTTTGTCAAATTCAAACAAAACTTGAGTAGAACTAGAAGGTTTGTCCATCACCATACACAAGCTCGGGATTTGCAGTTTTTAATAAACATTGATGTAACAATGTCAAAAATACATTATCATCCCATTTACTCTCATATTTGTGAGACAATGTTGTGCAGATTCGTTTGTCTGATCACATGACTTCGGTTGATTTTATGTAATGTTCCTTCAAATGGTCACTTATTATTATTATTATTATTATTTCTTTTTAAACTCATTCTGTTTCATTTTTATCTTCCAGGCTACATGTCAGGCAGTAAAATCCTACATCGATGAGACTTTAGGTCCATATCTGGTCAATGTGACGTCAGCTGCTGTCCTCTGCAGCCAGACGCTGTGCTCCTCTCAGGGACGGTGCCAGAGGAAGGACCTACAGTCCAGGTCCTACCTCCACCTCGACCCCGCTGAGTGGAAGGTGGTGTCAGAGGAGAAAGCAGGAGGAAGGAGAAACTATAAGGTTATCGCACAGACAGGCACGCATAAGGTTCGGCTCATAAAGTCTGCATTTCGGTGCAGGTGTTATCCTGGGTGGGGCGGTGAGGACTGCTCCAAGTCGACTGAGAAATATTAAAAAAAATATATAGCAGCTATGTTTTTCATTCATGAAGTCATTTTATAGTTTTCTTGAGCTTTGATGTTAAATGCCCATGTTTTATATGAAAATATTAAATCGTTTTCCATCTATAAGAGTCGAACATTATCTTGTAGTCATCTGCAAATGAGAATTTAAGCTCTTTGTTGTTGTTGTGCTGACATGAAACAAACAAACAAAAATTCAGAAGAGTAAATATATTGTTTAACGTAGATCTCCAGAGAAGCTCTCCTGTTTAATTAAACTGCTCATTGAGTTGGGAAACCACATGACGTGTGAACATTGCAGAAGTTAAAAAAGAGGAACATTGTGGAGTTTCCCTTCATTCTGAGATGCATCAAATGCAGAATAAGGGAACTAAAAGTGTGTTTTCTTTGTTTCCTTGAGTTTTATTGAATTATTCTAGACACCAAAAAACTTTTAAACTCAGGTTAAAGTGTGAAAACAGCAGATGTGAGTTTGACATCTTACAAAACAGTGATGACCTCTAAACCACAACATGCTATAACAGTGATGTGAAACCTAGAAAACCTGTTTTCTAAGAAATAATAAAAATACTGTAACTAGAGAAATTTGTATTTCCTGCAAAGATGCAGTGTGAATGCATATTGCAGAAGACCTTGCTGAAAAACAGCTGAAATTGGCTAAAAAAAAGCTGTAATGTAGCTGAAATGGAATAACAAGCCTAAATTAGCAGAAGAAAGCAAAAATAACACATATTTGCTGAATATGGTTTAAATAAGCAGAAATTAGCACAAAAATTAGTAAATTAGCTAAAAGCAGCTGAAATTGTCAAGTAAATAGCTGAAAAGTAGCTGAAAAGGCAGAAAAATGCTTAAATTTCCAGAAGGAAGTGGGAAGAGCTGAAATGAGCTAAATAAATGTGTAATTAGCTGAAAAAGCTAAAATTGGCATAAAACGGCTAAATAGTATCTGAAACTAGCAGAAATCAGCAGAACGGAGCGTAATACGTTGAAATTAGCAGAAAGAAGTTAATTAGGCTGAAAGTAGCCAAAATTACCCCAGAGAACTAGAATTTATGTAAAATCAGCTGGAATTGGCTAAAAAGTGCTAACATGTAGCTGAAAAGGTAGAAAAAGCTTAATGAAATCAGAACACATTTGCCCAATTAGGCTGAAAGTAGCTAAAATTAGCACAAAAAAATGAAATGGTAAATTATCTGAAAAAAAAAAAGAAAAAAAAAAAAACAGCAAAAAATGGCTAAAAAGCAGAAAGAAGCTAGCTGAAATAAGATTAAAAAGTTTAAATGAGTGCAAAAACTGTGGAATTAGCCAAATAAGCGGAAATTAGCATACAAATAGCTAAATGGTAGCTGAAATAGGATAAATAACTGAAATTTGCATAAATAAACTTAAAGGAGCATAAGAAGCTGAAACTAACAGAAATTAAGTTAGAAGAAGCACAAAAATGTTAGCAGAAAGAATCTAAAAGGATCACAAAACAGCTGAAAGTAGCTGGAAGTAAAAGTTTAAATTTGCACAAGTAACCTGGAAGAAGCTGAACCAGAACAAAATTTGAAAGGAGCAGTAAAAGTTTGTAAACCAGTAGAAAGATCTGAAGGATGTAAAATGAGCTCAATTAATTTTCTATGAGGAAAAAGTGGCAGAAAAGACTAAATATTTAAAAACAAAAAAAAAAAAAAAAAAAAAAAAAAAAAAAAACAAAAAAAAAAAAAAAAAAAAAAACCAATCTAAAGATGCAGCAATACCAAAAGTCATAGCACCCTTTTGCTGAACAATCTGAACGTTTTGATGTATGATTTGTTGAAATAGCACAAAAGTTGTGGGACGAGTTAGATGCTGAAAAACAAGAAAAATGGATCACAATAGTGTGAATGCTTCATAAACATTCACACAATAACTTTTATCTACTTTTTAACAGTAGCTAGGCTCAAAAGTACTATGTGCTGACAGGTTTCCTTTTGGAAATGAACTCTGAGGTCGGTTTGTCTCAGTCTGCAGCAACTCTCAAGTCGAACAACTTTTACTTGATTTGAACTTGTTTTATTTCTGGCCAGCAGGTGGTGCTGTGGGACAGATAACGAGGAGTCAGACATCAAGGTCAAGGCTCTGAGAGATGGTAGCTGAACTAAATGTTCATCAAAGAAACAGGTTGGACTCAGGTTGTCAGATTCTGAATGTGAATAACTTTCTGCAGCTGCTGAGCACCCATAATGAATTAAAACAGAACTATAAAGATCATAAAGTGACCAGGGTTAATTTAGGAGTGGTGTGCACGGTGCTGTCTTGTCTGATAGCCTGCACTGCAGCAAACCAGAGTCACTGATTATTTCCCTGCTGTGGCCTTGGAGGTGAAGGGGACTGGAAGAACAAACTCCCACAAGCCCCTGCTGCCCGCTGCACCGCAAATTTGTCTTGTGATTTAAAAAAAAAAAAAAAGGTCTGTATTATGAGGTAATTGCTCAACTTGTTTATCGAATCCAAGAGCAAATGTTTTCCTGTAGATGATTGATAAAAGCAAGAAAAGCACAAAATTGCTGTCACTCTGATAGGCATTCAACAGTGTTTGTCAGTTTCTTTATTATCATTGCAATTTTCTTCATCCTGAAAACCTAAAATTTGCTTCCTGTGTCCAAATGCAGAACATATTATAACCCAATGAGGCAATCTTGATTTTGAAAAAAGCTTGTTTTGTTTAAATTAGTTTGTTTACAGTAGAAAAGATATGGCCACAGTACAATGCAACATACAGACTTTACAACTGCAGTAACGTTCATAACAACAAGAAAAGGCCCGTTTCTTAAAGGAATGCCAAGTGAGCACTGCTTTGCATGCCAAAGTTTGAACCAAAGACTTTATGTGATCTGTTAGCACTTAGAGTTTGTGTTGGGGATGACTGTAAGCTACCACCTCACCAAACTGTAGCTTAATATCTGTAGAATTAACTGTTATTGTCACGTTTGTACTCACTAAGGTTGATTAGTTGTAGCGTCCATCTTGAATCAGGCTGACTGTGTCCCTGTAATGGATTTGCGACCTGTCCTGGGTGTACCCCGCCTCCCGCACAGTGATGGCTGAATATGGGCACCAGTGACCCCCCGCGACCTGAAAAGGAAGAAGCGGGTAAAGATAATGGCTGGCTGGACAGATTGAGTCCACTCTACTAGTTAATGTCAAAATTTAAAAGAGGGACCTTATGCAATCTGTTAGCACCCAGAGCATGTGTAGTGAATAACCCTCAACTGTGACCTCACCACATTTTAACCTAACATCTGTAAAACTGGCTGTTACAGCTGTTATTCTGTTTGCTGAGGTCTATTAGCTGTAACAGCCATCTTGAATGGGGGTGACTCCAAAAGTCAATCGATTTGCAGTTGTAGGTGAATGATGATGACTTTTTCAATTCAATTCAAATACAAAAATACTTTATTAATCCCAAAGGTAAATTAAATGTTGTAACTCATCACCCTGGTTTCATTGAAGATTTCTTACAGATGCTGATAACTCTGGGCAGGAAGAATCTCTTGTAAGTCTGTCTTAGAGCAGAGCTGAAAAAAATTGTTTGCAACTGTTGATCTGTCTACTTGGACTTGGTGGCTTTGTCATTCTTCTTGGGCAGCAGGACCCCCTGAATGTTGTGCAGAGCTCCTTCCTGAGCGGTGGTCTCTCCTCCCAGCAGCCTGTTGAGCTTCTCGTCGTTGCGGACATTACAACCAGCTGCAGGTGTTGGGGTATGATCCTGCTCTTCTTGTAGTCACGAGCCATGTTTCCCACCAGCTCCAGGATCTCGGCCATCAGGTACTCAAGAATCTCTGCTAGGTAGACAGGGATGCATCCACGGCACCTCCTTTTCAAATCATTTTGATTTGGGGTTGTAGAAGAGGTATTATTTGAGCATTTGAGATGTTAATCAGCCACGCCCAGTTGAAAAAAAAAACACCTTGTTGTCATGGTTACGCATCATAACATAATGTTCAAAAGTAAAAGGTTTTCAGTAAAAATCCTTCCAGCTGCACAGCATCTGATATCAAAGGAAGCAATCATCCAAAAATGGGATTTACCTCCAGGAAAAGACAAAATAAAGTTTTCAAAAGCAATCTCACAGAATGGATGTAACAGTTACTCCAACACTGCACCTTGAGCAGCGCAGTTCTAGAACATGAATACTAATTCTAGATCACATGAACACTAATTCTAGAACACTTGAACACTAATTCTAGAACACATGAACACTAATTCTACAAC
>JARVGV010001459.1:18973366-18985592 GCA_031762435.1 Hypsolebias longignatus | reverse complement strand
GACTCTCGGTCACTCCCCCCCTCCTCTTCCGTCCCTCTCCTCCTCCTCCTCCTCCTCCCCCCCACCTGCGTTATTACGCAGCCAGTTCTGCGTGTGCGCCTCCGAATTGAGACTTCACTGCCGGGGCTGAAGTGTCCAGAAAGCCTCCGCTAGGCAGCCAGCCATCTCTCCACTCCCCCCCCCTCCTCTCTCTCCTTGGAGCTCGGTTATTCTTAGCTCAGCGCTGCGAGGAGACTGTCCTTCCGGTTCCTTCTCTTCATTTACCACCAGTTTCTTGAATATTTAATGGAAAATGGCGATCTGCGCGCAGTCGTTCGGCGTCCTCTGCCTCTTCACAGTCCAAACTGTACTTATCATCTGCGTGTCCACACCGACAGCCGGGACCCACCTCTTCCCCCAGCGCTACACGTAAGTACTTTCTGTCTGTTCTCAAGGGGGAGGGGGGTAAAGTGAAGTAGGACAGGTGGCTGCACGCGGCGTCTCGGAGGAGCTGATGTTCCCTGATGTTCAGCAGCTTCCGCGTCAGATGCAGCATCACTCGTCACATGGAGCTGTTTTCATGTCCAAACACTCACAGCAGAACATTCAAGGATGCGTCTGCGAAGTCTTCATGGGTACAGTGGTTTCCACTGCAGGTTGGATGATCCCCAGTTTAAACTGGAGTTTTCTGTGACAACCAAAATAGAATATTTCTGCTGAAACCGAGGCGCACTTTAGATCAGCTTCATGGTTTGAAGGGATCGCAGCTAAAGCTGTAGAGCATGAAGCAGGAAGGCAGTTGGACTTTTTTCACTTGTTTTACAATGATATCCCACATGCACATCGTCAGAAATGTCTAAAACATTCACCCTGAACTGCACACAAGGATAAAAAAAACATGTTTCGGTGCAACAATTTATCACCTGTGCCTCATCCAACTTGGATAGTTTGACAGAATCCCCCCAAAACACGAGTTTTAAAGTAACTTTTGCAACAGATTTATTCTATAATAAATCCTCAGAGCTGAAGTGATCTTTTTATTCTGGTTGGTGAAACAGAACTCAAATTAAACCCAAATGATCTGGAATGCGTTTGTCTCTTGAAAGTGTCCAAGGTGACTTTCAAAAGGAGAAGGAAAAAAAAGTCCTTTATATGGGTGCAATGATCAAATCTACAATGAACTGGGTCATTTATTTATTTAAGCTTTAAAAGGAAAAAGTGACACTATCTGTTTGCAGGTAAACTACAAAATATAATCCACAGAAGAAATGCCAGTTTAAAAAAAAAAAAAAAAAAAGGTTGAAATCTCGCAGCCAATTATCGTTTCCCTTCCACGCACTTCGTTAAACTGGATTAGTGTTACTTTTTAAATCCTCAAACAATCTTTTCACTTTCTTCCCCTCGAGTCTGTGGTGTCCTTGTTTAAGTCTGTATTATACTCCGTCACCTCTTGGGATTCATAAACTGGGTTTTGGGTCACCCAGATAAGTGGTGTTAGCCAGAATTTGCCACATAATGGAAGTGTGTGTGTAAGTGTGTCAGTCTATTATTGCAGACGACGCTCAGATGTGTGTGTGTGTGTGTGCTCTGGCTGAGAATGTGGGGCCTTTAAGAAGAAGTCAAATGTCCTAAACGTGTGCTTTTTTACACCTCAGCACCTGAAAATGTGCTCTAATTTCATAGAGTTATTGTATTGCCATAATGTTTCTGTTTGTGGCAGAGGAGGTCAATATAGTTTTAAACGAGATGGAAAATGCAAACAAAAAATAGTTCATACTAAACAATTTTTGTTATGTCTGCAGCTCATTTTAGGAAAGTCTAAATCCAATAATGGTAAACTATCAGCAGCAATCTCACCAAAATGTTATTTCCCCGCATAAAAAAGCCAACCTTTTGGCCTAATAGATATTTGAGCGTGGCAGTGATGGGATCCATCGCAGCAGAATGGACTCGGTGATGTCGCCGGCACACAGGTCTTCCATCCAAACTCATTTCCTCACATTTCCTGCTTTTCTGTAAAATTCGGGGAACATAAATCATTTCGTAAGAAAAATACATCAAAACCACCAAAAGCCAAATGGCAACATTTAATACCTCACAGAGCCTTGGAGCATCAGTCGCCTTTAATGTGCTGAACCGTGGCAGCTTCTTTGTTTTAAAGAGATTTCACAGCTTTTATTACACACAGGGTCTCTAAGCACACATTTAGCATCGCTAGCACAGTGGGGCATAAAATTTACCGAACAGCCATGTCCTGATATCTCAGTGGTTAGGTTGGATGGGGAGTTCTGCATGTTTGAGATGGTAGAGCATTACCACAAGGTATGTCGAATAAGAGACACCTCATATTTAATAAAAATGTTAGCAAAATGCAGGCATTAGTTCATATAAACAAGAGCAGGCATCTACTGATGATAATACAATTGACCGTGTGGCTGTGAAATGAGAACATGAGCATGTTTATGTCCAAAATGGATCACAATGTAGATGAAAGCGGATGCTCAGCTGCTTTTAGTTGATTGTATTTTGCTCTTAAGTTCATAATCTGGAAACACAGCATCTCTTGCAGCAACCTGAGCACGCAGGGGTTTGGAAATCCATAATCATACGATGAAAATTGAAACCTGGTGCATCAAAAGAAGCTGAATTAGGAGCCCACCTGGACTGAGGGCAGAGGTAATGTCCTCCACTGTCTCCTTTTGAAACTCCCAGCCTTTCATACGGCAGTGACCTTTTCAAATAAGCGGCCTCCCCTCAGTGGTCTCCCATTTAGAAGCACTCTTGTTTCCTGTTTAAACTCGTCCCTGGAAATGTAGCAGACTCACGCTCTGGTTATGGCGTTCTGGTCTCCTGATGGGGCCCGCTGCGGCTCGGTGATTATGACGAGCGCCGTTTGGCAGATCGGTGCATTTTAATAACTCCATCTTGTCTGCTGAGCAAATCTGACATTTGAAGATGACATTTGTTTCTGTCACTGTATTAAAAGACGAGCGGCCGCGTTGTGTTGTGGCGATGCACGTGATTAGTTATCTGCAAGGCTGCTGAAAGGAAAAGGTTGGCACCGAGTTGAGGCTGGCCAGCAGACTGATGGCAGACTTTATTCATCTGATTGCCAAAAGCTTTTAAATGTTTTCCGAAAGCTTTTAGGTTTCCTTCCTTGGACATGGACCGTGCAGCACACATCCAGGCTGACAGGTCGGCTCCTTTAGAGTGATCCAGTGAAAATCTGGGTCCATTAAGTCATTTGATGCTTGCAGAGAGATAGAAAGTGATGAGCTCCAACCGCCTGATCTTTTAATTCTGGACTTGGCTCCGTCTAACAGAGATCAGCTCCTGCTTAGGGTGCACTTCTGTCATAGCAGAGCAGTTTTATGGCAGAGCTGCTGAGCCCATGTTACCCGTCCTGCCACATGCACGCAGAATGTGACGTGGAAAGGGGGTGCTGATGAGGAACTCAGGACAACGATGCTTCCAGGTAGTGTTGAGGAAACGTAGCGTAAGAGTGTGGCGTTTCGCCAACACAACAGAAGCCACAGAAAGATGGTTACAGCCTCACTTTCCCCAACACTGTGAGCACGCTCACCCACATGCAGTGGCAGAGAACCCGAAGGCCTGTGACGCGTTCCGGAGGTTAAAATGTTGAAGGGTACAGACTGAACGTGTTTAATTTGTATTTTTTCCAGGATGATTCACTGGGCTGGACGCATTGAGAAGGAGCTGGAAAAGGTTCTTCAGCACGTTACAGGAACCCAGCACATGAGAGCAGTAAGTTGACGTCATGCTAACATGTGACACGCTGCACTTCCCTGCATTATTAACCAAGCTCCACCGGCCGGTCTCTGAGGCAGCACGCTTGTGCTGGTCTTTTAATAGCTGCTCTGGAAGAAAACAAAATACCTCACACGACACTTTCAGCCGCTCTGAAACGCTCGAGTTGCTTAAAGGAAAGGTTTACAAGTAATGCAGCACAACAGTTGATGAAGTTATGATTATGAATCGCTTCCATGCTTTTCTCTGCATCCCTGTGCCTGTTTCTGCATCGCACGTGTGTTTCTAGTGGTGGAGCAGATGGTGGAGCCGAGTGTTATTGACACTGTTTCGTCATACTTCAGCCATGTGTGCATGTTCGCAGCACTCCCAGGGTTTGCAATGCACCCTGAGATAAATGCTTCCTTATTGCTGTTTGGGTGAGTGATTCATCCGGCCCGCACGACGCCTGTGGCTTTAATGCAGAAACAGTGGCTTGTGTGATGGCTGGTGGTACGGTGGCGACATTGATGGATCCCAGAGAGCTGACATAGATTGCTCTGGTGTAAAGGGTAATGACCATTATGGGATATAAGGCAGACGCTCTGGGCGTGCGATAAGAGAAAGGTTGATTTTTAGCACTTATCCAGTGTAAACAAAACAAAGTGTTTACCTGTCAAAATATTTCTCCTGCGCAGCTCGTGTATATGTATTTTTATTTCATTTTTGTGCGGTTCACCCACTGAGTGGTGTTGATATCTACCCAGCAGTGGACTTTTTAAGTAACATGGTTTCAAGGTGAAAACAGATTGCTGCTGTTTGATAAAAATGATGCGTTTCCACCACTGTTGGCATTTTACAAGCGATGAAAAACAACAACACTGTTTCGGGTTTAGTGTGCGCTTGATGCGCTTTGGAGATAATCCATGGGGTGATTCTGAAGAAATGTTTTTTATCAGCGTGACAGTGCGAGACGTTCTCTCACCTCATAAAGATGCATTTCATCTGTTGACTGATCATAAAGGGTAATGCAGTAAGTTTGCAGATGTTTTGATTTGTGAGACAAATTTTTATAGTTTTGGCCTGCAACAAACCACCATAGAATATATATATATTTTTCACATTTTATTCATACTTTCATTTACTTGTATTTCTTTTTCTAAAATCCAAAATCTTATTGTTGGAAAACAGTAAAAAACATCACGACAAGAACATTATGAAAACATGATAACAGTACAAAACTCAGAACACAAGTTAAAGCAAACACAAAATTGGAACTGCTTGGATTTTCTATGAAAGTTCAAAGGTCACATTGTCTTTTCTATGGATAAACAAACAACAATCATAATTTCACTAATGATACTTTGGTTAATAATTAATTTACAAATCATAACTTTCTAAAATATGTATAAGAACAAACTACTGAAGGTTCTGTTGATGTGTCTGGTATAAAACTGGGTCATACTGATCTGAGCTTAACGAGATGTGACGCTGAAGAGACACTAAGTGCTCAGAAGAAAAATGATAGTTCAGATTATCTTAAATGGGGTTCTATGGAAACATTGTGAACAATTAATATCTTACCTGTTGTAGATAACTATGAATGACCTTAGTTTGGAGAAATAGAGATTAGTTTGAATAAACTAGCTAATTTCTAGTCTGACTGGGGCCAACACCAAAGTGGACTAGTGTTGTCCTGCAAACTGAATGAAACTGAAAGCTTTTATTGTCATTAATCATAATATATACAATGACCCTTGAAGTGCTGCCACTGAAACAAATGCTTATTAATACATTTAAAATAAAGCAGAAACAGCCACAAAAACACAACAATAATAAACAAAACAAAATGTTTTGTCGGCCTTCCGCATGCATATGATGTCATCAGTATGTTGCTGTTTCATCGCTGAGTTTTTTTTTGTTTGTTGTTGTTGCAACTTTCACACTGTGTCCCATCTAGGACACACTTTTATTTTACACCTCCCCTTCCCCCGTGTTTCTCTTTTCCTATCTAATGAAAATGGCAGCGCCTCCCATGAGGCCGCGGCCTAAGACACTCCGTCTTCCCATGTCTGTTGTTTATGTTTTACTTGGACGGTCGGTACTGAAATGTAATTCCGTTGCGCTTCGGTGCAATGATTATAAAGCTGAATCTGATTCTGTTTTCAAGCATCTACTAGTTTAAAAACATAGAAATTAGAAGATTGGTGTAATAAGTGGTTTAGGAAATGTCCTAAAATTACATGTAAGAATTTGTATTTAAAAGCCCGATGGCCCACAGGTAAAAACTGCTCTCCACCTGTTTGTCAATAGTTTAGCCTTCTATGGTGGTTAATTTCACATTACATAATTTTTCTGATTATTTTTTAAATAATAATAATTTTGAAAGTGCCACAGCTGCACTTAAAGTGCTACAGCCAGCTGCTGCTGCTTTTGCCATTTGCAAGTAACTATGTATATAATTACAAGTACAGTATATGTAAAATGACATGGAAGGTAACATAAAGGTGTATAAAGCAACATTTATATGAAAAACTTGGAAATTAGGTCTGCAGTCTGCGGCTCTGGAGCCACATGTGCCTCTTTGGTCCCTCCGCAGTGGCTCCTTCAGGCCCTGACCAAAACCAAAATAAAACTGGATATTATTTAAATTATTACCAATAATGAAAATGGCTAGTTTTAGCCAATTTCCTGTCATTTTCCAACATGTGAAGAATAGTACAAATACAAGGCGTAAAATACATGGACTACATCATGCTAGCAGTTTGTTAGCCACTTTAAGTCAACTTCCAGCCTCACAGCGTGATCTTTTTCTCAGAACCACCACAATGTTTTAGAATATCTTTAAGAGAAGCTGCTGAGAAAGGAGTATGGTGAGTAACTTTGCTAACACTAAGAATAAAACAAAAAAACAAAGTCAAAGTAAACTAAAGCATTTATTTTTCTTTAAAAATGTACAAACTGGCCTAATTTTATACTGTCTTTAACTTTATGCTTTAAGTAGGGTACTTAATTCTTCAACCATTGAGAACTCACATCGGCGTTCAGTGTTTTAATTTTTATAAAAAAATAAAAAAAATCTTTCTTTACACGAATCTGGTCTTTTCTTTTGTATTAAAATGTAAAAATATAAATAAATGTTAACAATAGTTTGACTTTTTTTTGTTTTTTTTGTTTTATATTATCACCTCCACTGTCCGGAAAAGCCATCTCCAACAAACTTGTGGTCCATGGGTCACCAGTTGACAGTGCTCAGTTGCAGCAGGTTTTGTGGCTCCGGACGTCATAATTAGTGAACAAAGTGGCAACAATGGCTCTTTTTATTGCAAAGGTTGCAGATCCCTGGTCTATAAGAACCAAGGTCTTTTCTCCAAAAAGGGGTCGCACACAGAGTCACCTACAACAGATAAGATATTAATTGTTCATAACCTTTCAAAGGTCTGAACTATCCCTTTAAGATCCTTAAACAAATTGACTCAACAAGTGTTTGATCTTCTCTGTTAGCTGAACCCAGTGAAGCCAGTCTCTAAAGAAAAGCTGTGTCCACCCCAGTGATGTCTTGTGTTGGGTGCCCATATGGTGGCGTGTGCACATGTAGTATGTGTGTGTGTGCGTGCGCTGGCCTGACCATGTGTGCACAGACTGTGTGTGAAAGAACATTTATCATTGCCCCAAACAGGAGTCGTCACAGGGTGTGCTAAATGGCCCAGCATGCCTAGAAAAGCCATTTTCTAAATGGATGCCTCTCTCTTTACGTGTGTCTGATAGAAATCTTCCCAGGGCTATGCTGACTGGTAACAAGATTGCTTCCCTCTGCGCCCCCTTCCCTTTTCATGCGCAGTTTGTTCTCATATAGACAAAAAAAAAAAGAAAGTAAAGTGTGTGCAAATTATTTTTGCGTTTGTCTTTCATGGGGAGAGACATGGGAGCTAAGTGGAATGTAATGTGGTCTGTTTCCGTTCTCCTTGGTTGAGATCTTGGTTGTTTTTTTTTTTGTTTGTTTTTTTTTGACAAGCGAAGTAGCGGGCGGGTGTGGGAGTAAGGCCAAGACAGGGCAGCAAAATGAACAAATAATTACATAAATGCTGAATATGTTGGAAACTGTGTTGAATCATTTCACTGGACGTGTTTTAGTTTGTGCTAAGTGTGTGAAAGCACAAGTCAAGTTGTTCAAATGGCTAAAATAGCTTTGTAATTCGCTCTGCCCGGGTTTGGTCAAGATGATGTTGCCTGGGGTGGTGGGGGGAGTGACGAGAAGCTTGCGGGTGAGTGATGTATCTGGAAGGTGGAAGTTTGAAGCGTGTGGAGCTCAGATAGACAGGGAGAGTAGGCGGCTTGTAGCGCTGAGGAGGTGTGCATTTTAAAAAGGGGACGGGGTGTGGGAAGGATGTCTTGACAAGGGAGAGGGATGCTCTGGCAGTTCTGTGTGTATATTTAGAGTCAAACTACTCAAGATGGATGAAATGATGGAGGGGAGGGACAAGATTTGGTAAATTTAAATGGGAGCAGACTGAAGCTGTTTATAGTCGTCCTCCTGCACATTACCCTGAGCGCTGCTGCGTTTGATGTCTTATACGGTTTGCAGAGATGGACACTTGCATTGTCTTCATGTCCTGAGGCTCAGGCAGAACCGTTTTATTAGAAGCGCAGCAGCACGGCGCCGTCACCCACACACTATCGTTAAACATGGTTGATCACGGACTCAGGGAAATGTCCAGCAATTCGATTAATGTTTTAAACACAATTATTTTGATTATTAAAAGCAACGATCACCCACTGCCGTGAAATGTGGGGGGCATGTAACTGCCCGTGTGTGTGTTCGTTAGCAAAATATCTCATGAACCAATGAACATATTTGAATGAAGTGAAAGTAACTGGGTTCACTTGTCCACCTCTTTACCTTTTGGAGTTGACTTGATTCAAGATGGCCGCCACAGTAAATAAGGCATAAATGATTGTAAACCAGTAAGATGAGCAGACAGTCCAGATATGACAACACACACTCAAAGGGCTGACAGGTCGTGCAGGTTCTTTGCTTAAAACTTTAGCACGTAAGGCTGCAGAAGATCTGCATTTTTTTTTTCAAGGATGGATAGTTTATTTATTTATTAATTTTAATTAGATAGAAAAAAACAGATATTTTTGTCTGCATTTATAAATAATCAGATTGTTTGTTTTTTTTAATCTTGTGAATCTCAGATAAAAATCAGTAAATAAATATCAGTAAAAAATGAGCATCAAAACAAATGTTCTAACAAAAAGTTAGAAAATATATTTTAGGCAGATAAAAAAATAAATATGGAATTATAGAATGCTTCATCCTCCCAGTGTTACAAATATTTAAGCAAACAAACAACACAATAAATAATACACAAATTGTAAAATTGGGTAAAACAAGGGACTGTCATAATTGAAAACTGAATTTTTAAAACCTTTTATTTTTGCAGTAATACGTTTCAAACATAGATTGATTAAAAAAGCATGTAAATGTATGTTTTAATCAAATTTTCTTGTTTTGTTTCTTTTGCTGCACCTTTGTCTACAATGGGACACAACATCTCTGTTATATTCAACAAGAACCAAAGCAAATCTCATTAAAAAAGCCCATCTAAATATCACAGACTTAAAAAAAAAAAAAAATACTGCTTCGTAAAACATTTTAACAGGCGTGGATGTTAAAAATCTTAAAATCTTAGACAAGACATTTCCAGAAAACCTGTAATTAGAAGACTTTTGTCTATAAAAAGCAACAATTATGACTAGTTTTAATAATATAGTGGGGCAGCTGTGGCTCAATGGTTAGTGGAGTCATCCTCCATTGCAAGAGTTGGGGGTTCGATTCCACCAGCAGTCACATGCCTAAGTGTCCCTGGGCAATACACTGAACCCCTCATTGCCTTCGATGTGTGTCCCATTGGTGTATGAATATGATAAAGCACTGATTATTCTTACAGATATAGTAGAGTGCTGTATGAATGAGTACACAAGGGCACAGATTGTAGTGTAAAGTGTGTTGAGTATCTTGATAAGATAGAAAAGTGCTACATAACTGCGGTCCATTTATCAGTGTACACATAAGAAAGGCATTTTATTTTTATTTTTGTGAATCTGCTGCTATAAGTTGTCTAACAATCAACTGGTGTACCAGTTGAATCATTGCTAAGTTGCGTGTGGTTTAAGTTTACAGGTGCTCAAAACAATAGCTGTAAGACAACAGGAAACTGCAGCCGTTCACACAGTGGTCCAAAACAAGAGCAAGTTGCTCTACTGGATGTGAACCATTACAGTAAAGTGCTTCAGTGAACATATTTAGCTAATATCCCTCTCCTCCTCGTAGTGTCAGGGCAATTTCCACAGTACGAGAAGAACAAGGCCCTTAAATGATGTTTCCCTGCTGTAAGTTTGAATCGCTCATTTCACCCCAAATCAAATTGAAATGTATTTAAATGTGAAGAGCGTCGTCAGCATGGATGATTTAGGTTGTTGCACATGGCCGATCCTGAAGCTCCTGCCTGACTCTTCCAGGGCTCTGCGCTCTCAGGGCGTGCCGCCTCCTTTGTCCTCTTGTTGGTTGTAGACGGTCAGAAACCTGAGAACAGCATCCAGATCAATAGGCACAGATGAGAACGGGAGACAGTTTGACACAGGATGGATGTGGAATTTGTTACATTTTCATACAAGCTTCACGTCTTCGTGCTTTTTTCACCCCTGTGATATTTGTCCTTCGCATCTTTTTTCGTGTTTTGCCGACAGTACATCAGTTGGCCTGCCGACCGCACGCTGGCTGAAGGTTTATCTCAGTTCTGCACAGACTTTCTTGCCTCTAGCGCTGCCAGCACACGTGCAAGCTCACAACTGTTTCATTTGATCACCGCAGGTATGCATTTGTTACTTAAGGGCGACGTTATATTCAGGCTGAAGACAATTTCAGATGTCTCCTCACCTCCTCCGCGCTGCTCCGGGCCGGTGCAGTCGAGCCCAACAAACAGACATCTCTGTAAAGTGCTCTGGTGGTTTTATACGGTATCGCTGACTGCAGAATTTTCCAATAATCTGTCTCAAAAGCCCAGTGCTGCACCAGACATCATCACTCCTGCTCTCAGTCCTCTTTTTCTAAAACCAATGTCAGCTTCAACCCCACCCACCCCGCCTGCATGCTGATCCATCAGCAGACATTTATCAGGGTTTGTTATTGGAGTGCTGCTCTGGAAGGACAGGGGAGCTGAAAGTTCCTTCTCTCACCAAGCAAAGTTACCTTTAAAGGAGTGAGAGAGTGCGCGCTCGGGACATTCTCCCCCAAACAGCCCCCCCCCCACACTTTTATCTTCCTGTCTGGACATTACAAAAGAGCTGCTTCCTATCTGCTTGCGTGAAGCATCACAGGCTATTTCAGCGACATGGCTCTTATGCTCTGGCTTTCTTTTCCCGATGGCTTCTCTGAGTCATTACAATGATCGATTCACACAGTTAGCCGCTCTATCTAATATCCGTTATGTTAAGTTAAAATTGATGATCAGTTAATTACAACCACTGATCCATTCCATGTCTTTAATGTGTTTATTTTAAGACATTTGAACTAGATTAAGACAAAGCAGAGCATTAAAAATGTATAACAGATTCCAAGTCATTTCTGTGTCTCCATTTTTTTTCTGGACCCACAAGACAAATGTTATCTTTGGTGGAGATCATATTTGTGCTCTGCTAGGTGCCAAACTTTCAGTTTATCCTCTGGGTAAACAGGCAGGCGCAGCTCCAGTGAATTTTCAAAGGGGTGGCCAGATGGGGGCCACTGATAGGTGGCACAAGAAAGCCAGAAGTCATAACAGAATTTTAGGAGCTTTTTTTTAAAAATGCTGTTGTTTATGACTATTTGAAAAATATAGCAACATGGGAGTTAGAGAATTGTACTACAGAGCTATAGGGCCACTCTAAGAAAAAAATAATTAAAAGCCATAACATAATGAGAATAAAGTTGTAGTATTAGGAGAATAAAGTCGTAGTATTACAAGAATAAAGTCATAGTATTGTGAGAATAGTCATAGTATTATGAGAATAAAGTCATAGTATTATGAGAATAAAGTTGTAACATTACGAGAATAAAGTCGTAGTATTATGAGAATAAAGTCATAGTATTATGAGAATAAAGTTGTAATATTACGAGATTAAAGTCGTGGTATTACGAGAATAAAGGCGTAGTATTATGAGAATAAAGTTGTAATATTACGAGATTAAAGTCATGGTATTACGAGAATAAAGTCATAGTATTACGAGAATAAAGTTATAGTATTATGAGAATAAAGTTGTAATATTACGAGAATAAAGTCGTAGTATTACGAGAATAAAGTCATAGTATTATGAGAATAAAGTTGTAATATTACGAGAATAAAGTCATGGTATTACAAGAATAAAGTCATAGTATTACAAGAATAAAGTCATAGTATTATGAGAATAAAGTTGTAATATTACGAGATTAAAGTCGTGGTATTACGAGAATAAAGGC